>LNKV01000048.1:237779-252652 GCA_001465935.1 Clarireedia homoeocarpa | reverse complement strand
TTAATTATTTATTTAAATATAATATTATTTTAAATATTTAATTCTTTATAATAATTAAAAGTTAAATTTTTTAATTAATTATATATAAATAAATATTAAATATTATTATTAATAAACTTAAATTTATATTAATTAATTTAATTTAAAATAAACTTTCTTTATAATTAAGTAATAAATTTTTTTTATTAAAGAAATTATTAATTAAATATAATTAAAATTATATTATATTAATATAAAGTAAATAGTTATATCTTTTATAACTAATATAAAAATAATAATTCAAGTATTTTAAATAAACTATATTTAATAATTAATTAAAATAATAATTATTTTTCTATTTAATTTATTAATATAATTATTTAAATTTCTATTTATTTAAACTTTTATAATAATATAATTATTAAATTTAAAAAACTAGAGTTTATAATTAATTTAAAATAGTTTTTTTAAATTATTTTTTTTTATTTTAATATTATTTATTTCTAGAATTAATATTAATATTTTATATATTAAATTAATTATTAAAAATTATTATAAGAAAGTAAATTAAATCGTTTAATTAATATTTAATAATTTAATTAGTTTTTATTTTAAAATTATTAAGATATTCGAAATACTATAATAAAATATATATATTATTAAAGTTATTAAAAAATAATATTATTTATTAATAATATTAAAATAAATTTATTTTTCTTATTTAGAAAATCTTATTAATTTAAAAATAAAAAAAGATTAATTTATTAATATTATTTAAAAAACTATTAATATAATTAAAAAAATAAAATAAATTTTAAATAATATAATAAAATTATTAATAAAAATATTAAATTATTTTAAAATTTATAATTAAAAAGTTAAAAAAATCTTAAAGATTTTAAAAACTTATATATATTAAAAAATTATATATAATTATATAAATTATATATCATTATATAAATTATATATTTAAAATATATTTATATTAATATTTTAAAAACTTATTTATAATATAAAAAATTCTTTTTTAAGTTTTTAAATATTATTATAATAATTTTAACTAATATATATATATATAAATAGTTTAAATAAATATAATCGCGTTTTTAATATATATTATTAAAATTATTTTTATACTTTTATATTATTTTATTAAATAAGTTAAAGAGAATAAAATAAATAATTAATATAAATTCTAATAAATTAATTTATATATTACTAGTTATTAAATTATAAAATAATTTATATCTAGCTTTATATTTACTTTTAAAGTATTTATTATTTTATAATTAAAAATATTAGCTTTTTAGTTTAACTTAATAACGCTTTATAAAGTCGCTAGTCTAGTTCTTATTTATAAGAAAGCCTCTAATCTCCTCTATAAGGTTACACGCAATCTAAGAAGTAGGAAGCAACCCTGTAGTAATTAAACAATATTTCATGCACGTCCACGCACGGATCTAGGTGTTCCCCGCACAAGTTGAGAAAACCTTCGCCGTTGGCACAGTCCTCAGCACACAGCACTTCTCCAGTCTTACCTACTTTCGCTGTTAGCACAACAAAGTAAGCAAAACTTCAAGTCTTATTTATTCCCTTCATCTGTTCATTCTTATAGAACTATATCGTCTGCAGCAGCAGTACTAGTACCTACAGCTAGACTACTCTCCTTCATGAAGAAGCTTGGCTCACTCGTCTCCTTCTACCAGCCATTAGAGGCTTCAAGTATCAGCACTAGAGCGGACTACCAACCGCGACTTATTGTTATTGCCCATTGGACTGATACCAAAGATGCCCACATCGCTAAGTACATCGTGAAATACCAGGCCTTATATCCGACTGCTCAGATCCTGCTTCTCAAGAGTACTATAAATTGTATTCTCCGTCTATCGCAGATCGGCGCCGCTATAAAGCCCGCTACCTTCGTAGTTCGCGCCGCCTTCTAGATACTAGTATTGTCTTTTGCTTCTTTGCTACTATTTCTTCTTATTCATATATTCTCTAATAGCGGTTCCTATAGTATCGCGAAGCTGTACGAGCAATACGCTATTATAGCCGGCCCCGACGAAGATAAACGCCTCCCCCTATATATCACCGTCTTTGATTTATACCCCAGCCTCTTCCATATCCCTCGAGCTATAGCCTTCATCAGTATCAGTCTTTCATCCTTTCAGAAGCTGATTACTGCGCCTTTTCTCTACGTCTGGGCCGTTTTGTGGACTGCCTCGATAGCCCTAGGCCTTCTACCCGACTTGTTGGTTGATGGATACAAGTCGTATAACAAGGACAAGGGCAATATAGCTGAGATACGACAGGTGTATATCTACAGTTCCACTGATATATTAACCGACTATAAAGATATCGAGACATATACAGCCGAGGCTAAGACTAAAGGCTTCTCCGTGGCGTTAGAGAAATTGAAGGGTTCGGCGTATATCGTATATCAACGGAAAGATGAAAGTCGGTACTGGGAGATTGTCAAGAAGACTATGGAAGGTTGAGAGTCGGTATTGGGATGTGGTAGTAACATCATGGAAGGTTCTAAGGCGCTGGCCTAGTGAAAAAGGGGCGAGGGTTCTCATAGTCTCAGCTTGTAATAGCAGCCAAACAAAAAAGCATGATCATTCTATTATTCACGAATTTAAGTTTGTTCTTGGTTTTCTGAGATGCACAATAGCTGAGAATATATTTCACCACTGGTACATATTACAAGTACATAGCTACATCCAGTGATTTTTTCCTCTCATTGTCACTTTCGTATTTTCACTTCTCAAATTACCTTGTCCGTATAAAATAATATAATTCCTTCGTTCCAGTTAGACCCTCTCTTCATCAGAACGCGGCAAAACATCCACATCAACAGATTCGTCGAGACGGATAAAGTGGAATCTATCATGATTCTCATCAACCCGTGTTGATATGTTCTTTGACGCCGAAATCGGTGTGCTGTGATTGCCCTTAAGGTTTATAAGAGTGAGCTCGGTGTGGCTACTCTTGCCCGTAGTAGTGCCGTAGTAGCTGTTCATCTTGGCGCGCACCTCCCTACAGACAACTCGCAGCAGGGGTCTAAGGTGTATGAAACAAGAGCACATCAAATATACGTTTGGTTCAATGATGGTGAACGAGAATAGATCCGGCGAGTACCAGGTTGGGTCGACCTCAAGGTCGACCTTCCAGAATTTGACGAAGCGTACGATGGCGGTGATGATGCCCCTGCAAGTAGAAAGAAAGAAAACACTAATCAGCTTTTGTGACGACGAGACTACAGAGAGCACAAAACGGAACCAGAGGAGCTGAGAGGAGCTGTCTCTTCTTGTAAGATGAAACGAGAACTTACAAGCCTCCTATAGCGAACGTGAACAGAATTCCCAACTTTTTTCTTTTGTTAATCTGCAGCTGATACAGGCTCGATAGTGGTAAAGTAAGGATGGCGATGTCTGAGATAATATGTGGTAGGCTGACCCAGCGGTAGCTTGTTAAAATATTGGCACAGTGACCATTGATAGTCTTGTTCCACTTGAACTCAAAAGGTTGACAGATAGTGAAGGATAAAATGTTATTGGCAACAGCGTGAGCGATGCACACCCCGATAACAATCCATGCGATAATGCGCACACTGCGTTGAGTAAAGATCCTAAGGTACAAGGCCAAGATGGAAAGCTTTGGGAACAGGCATGCTGCCATGTAGACGAACTCAGCCGCCGTCTGTAGCTTGAGATATGTTTCTATGACGGTCGGGTCGGTGAGAAACCAGTAAACCGAATGACGACCAGCGCCTCCTATAGCGTAAAGTTCTGTCAAATTGCATTGAAGTCAGTAAGAATTTCCGGGACAGCAGATGATCCTTAGGAGAGGAAGGCGAGAGGTAGGGCGTGGTATGAATGACTGCGATAATTTACCAAAGCCAATAGCCCAGAGCCCTATATTAAAAGTGTAAGCAAGCCCTGTAAAGACCCAGATTTCCCAGCTGTTGCGCTCAGCGCAGAACGCCCGAGAAACGAGAAACAAGATGTACACGAGCGTTGATAGGATCGTGAAGGCAAGCGTGACGTTGAAAAGAACCTGACTATGATCCTCAGCAAGGAAATGAGGTGTAGGGTTCGAAGCCATGATGGAGTGAAGCGCCGATGTAATGCTAGATACTGGTTCTTAGGTAGAGCAGGCGTGCTATCAAGGCTCTACTTCCAATCGTGTTTTTGAGAATGTAGATGGCGGCGCGATCGATATATCTGATCGGATTCAATTCAGCCTGGTGTGCAACTCGTCAAGGTAAGCTAACATTTGAGGCTCGAACAGCAGCGCAGAAGGGTGTCGATGCGACCAGAATATCCGGGATGCGAAACACTTGTCCAACTGGGCGAGTGCCCCAATCCTCGGACTCGTATTTTAAAATTGTGAATACGTTTTCTACTTCTTGTTATTTTTCTATTTTCATTTCTGAAGGCATATTTGGGATTGGCTGCATTTGGGTTTTTGGCTGGAATTGGATTGGGATATAGGGTTGGATAGTATGGAAATGGGATAGCATTGGGGTAAATTGGAAATAGGAATATTGGGTTTGGAAATTGCGGGATTTGGGACAATACAAGATAGGTAAGATAAAGGAAGATAGAAGATAGAAGGAGAGGAGAGAAAGAGAGAAGATGAAACGTGTAGTACAGTAGTGGAAAGCAGGAGATACAGAGATAGGAGAGAGAGAGTAGATAACGAAAGATCTATAGATAGATAGTGGAGTGGCTCTGTTGTATTTAGATGAAAGTTTTTTTTTTTTTCTTCTCCTTTTTCTTTCTGGAAAATAATAATATAATTCTAGGATACAATAGGAGGAATTTATAACAAGACCCCAAAGGGGGATTTGGAATATTAGATTGATTCAATTGGATTGGACTGGATATAGAGTATAGCGTATATACGTGGTATATTAGAACGATAAGATGAGATAAGAATAATATCACTAATATTTTTTTGCTATTTATTTATTTGTGTTTGATTTTCAATTCCTATTACTTATTATACTGTACTCAGTGTACTATATTATACTGTACTGAGTTGCACTGAGTTGTGTATAGAAGTATATATACCGCCTCGTTCTTAATCGAAGGAAAGATAGTATATTATAGTATAGTATTTATTTACTTCGAGTTATAACTTAGTATTATTTAAACGATTTTTATTTTTATTATATACAAGTTAAGTTAAGATAAATAAATAATAAGTTAATTATAAATAACTTATTTAAAATTCGATATTATTATCAATTTAAATTAAAATTAAAAAATCTTTTAATTTTATTATATTTATATAAAAGTTTTATAATAATATTAAAAAATTTTATTCTATAATTATATTATATAAAAAAAATAGAAAATTAATCTTATTTATAAATTTATAAATAAAATTTTTATATATATTTTAATTATAAAATATTATAATAAATATCTTTAAAAAACTTTATAAAATAAAAAGAAAAAAATAAATAAAAAATTATTAATATTTATTTTTAAACTTTATTTAAAATTAAAAAAAATTAAAATTAAAATAAAATATTATAAATAAAATATTAATAAAAGATATTAAAAAATTAAAAAAAGTAAAATTAAAAAAATTTATTTTTTAAATTTTAAAGAAATCGAAGTTAATTTAAAAGAAAATAATTATATAATATAAAATATATTAAAGCTTTATTAAAACTAAAGAACTTTGTAAATATAAAGTTATTCTTTAATCTAAGAATACTTATAAAAGATATTAATAATTTAAATTAATAACTTTAAAAAAAGAGAATAAAAGAGTAATTTAATCGATAAATCGAGGTCGATTAATTAGAGTACTACTTCGATTTCGTATTTAAATTCTCAAATTTATTCTATCATTAGATTTATCTGATCTTATTAACTGTTTCAAGTTTAAAATCAAAATATTATAATATTGATTTTAAATAATTCTCTATATACCTTTAAAAAAGAGTCTAATATATATAACCCTAAAAATTCATGTGGGGCGTGCACTGGCCAGGGAATACGGTTATAGGAGCAAAGATGTTACGCAAAGCTGCGGCACATTGTTCTATGGGTGTAGAGAAAATATAAGCGGGTTGAAAGTTTATCCGTTTCTAATCATTATGTTTCCATCCACTCTCTTCCTGGTCTTTGATCCAACTTTTAACCATCTTGGGCGGTGACACATTTCTAAAATACGCAATTGTCGTACCGTAAGTTGCACTAACCGTTGGTTCACTACCTTATCTCGCCAGCATCCAACTATCATTATGATCCCCTCACCAAATGGAATCCGCGCATTCTCATCCTTCATGATATTTCTCTCCACTACAGCAACCGCACTTCGCTTCTGGTCAAGAGCCATAATCTCCAAACCCACCCCTTTCACCCCAAGATTCTGGTGGGACGACTGGTTCGCCCTCGTTGATCTAGTACGATCCTTAACCCCCCTTTCCCCTTTCCCCTTTCCCGCTTTCCCTACTAAAGCAGCCCCATTCACAGCCCTTCGTGGTAGCCAACAGCTGCATCAGCATCGTCTGGGTGCACTACGGTCTCGGCCAGCACAGCGCCATACTCTCCGCTCACGACCAAGCTCTCACGTGGAAATTTCTTTACTACGAATACCCGACCTACGATCTGGGCATCACCTTCTCCAAGCTCTCGGTCCTCTTCTTCTACGTGCGCGTCTTCAAAGTGAACGCGCGCTTCAGAAAAGCGCTATGGCTGACCGGTGCACTCGTCGTGGCCTGGGCTCTGTTCAGTGTATTCGCGACGCTCCTGCGCTGTTCGCCGGCTA
This sequence comes from Clarireedia homoeocarpa, assembly GCA_001465935.1. Classification (NCBI taxonomy): domain Eukaryota; kingdom Fungi; phylum Ascomycota; class Leotiomycetes; order Helotiales; family Rutstroemiaceae; genus Clarireedia; species Clarireedia homoeocarpa. Next base: position 245,881 of record LNKV01000048.1, on the reverse strand, counting down.
GGAAGTCCTGGCTGCCGGACACGCCGGGCTATTGTATGGATCTGTATAAACTCTGGCTTGGGAACTCGGTCGCTAGTTTGGTTGTGGATGTGATTATTCTGCTGCTGCCTGTTCCTATACTGCTGCAATTGCAGTCACGGATGGCGAGAAAGATTTCCATCATCTTGGTGTTTGTGTGCGGGTATGCGTAAGTGGATGATACTGGAGCTAGAATGAAATATGATTGATAGCTGAACGCTGCACAGCGTCGTCGGCATCACCATCGCGCGTGTAGTAGTCGTGAGAAGATATGGCCTCTCGCTGGCAGAAGATCCACCGTGTAAGTACGCAGGGACACTTCGAAAGGCGCGCTCCCGCTGATCTACCCACTCTACATGTAGTTAGCCTTGTCGAAATGGGGATATGGACAAGCCTCGAGGGTCCGGTTGCTCTTGTTAGCATTTCTCTCCCGAGCATCTTCTCTCTGGTGCTGCGGGGCATAAAACATGGCCCACATTCACTCTTTACCGCTAAAGAACTCACAGATCCGCCATCTCTTCTGCGTGGTAATCGTGGATTTGCTCAGCTCGACAACAATTTCATTGAAAAGAACTGTAAACCGCCGGAGCCGAATAAATATAAGGAGGCTTATGCCTTGGAATTGAGTAGTGAAAGTAGTACGTCCCAGGGCAGAAGTGAGATTGAAACCCGGTTTCCGGAGAGTGTTATATATGCTCGTCAAACAGTAGAGTGGAGGTAGGAAGTGTAGGCATTGCACCGGGCGGATTTACCTTGTCTGCTAAGAGGAGAAGAATGATGACTATGCGAATGCAAGGGCCTGGCAATTGTCGTTCATTTATTCAGTATGGTTGGGTGTTGCGGTGATCTTTCGTGGAAACGTGCCATCATTGATTATTCAACTCTTTCCAAATCCTGACAAGACTTCTACTTTGATAGCGCATCGCCTGTTTCAGCGCAATATCATTCAGATGGAAGATATTGGGGCATAATTAGCAATAACATCTTCCATTTCCTGGATTTTCTCTCCTAGCTATTTGTAGAAGCTCAAGTAAGTGGAAATTATCTATCATATATGAGGGCTGGATACCGCATTCTCTGTGCCCCCGTTTCCCGCCAAAAGCCAGCCAACCCGAGCTCCGTTCGCCTCCTCGGTACAACCATCCCCTTACCGTCTCCTACTCACATCCCCCCTAATACCCCTTCCCGACAAGCCCTAACAGCTTCCTGAAACCCGGCGTGCCCAGCCCGGTAACCGGATCCCACCCGACCGTCGCATTCCAACTAGCAAACGGCACAAATGGCGTCGGCAACCCCGAATAATGATCCGTCCCTGTACAGCCCGTCGATCCCCCATGCACAATATCATTCAGACCCTGTTTGCCTCTCGAATACAGCCACGGGTTGAGGAATCCCAGTGGCCGTTTACCTGCTGAAAGACGTGCGTTATTGAGTAGGGAGATGATTGCTGCGAAAGTGGGTGAGGAGCAACTGTTGAGATTGGGGCGTTAGTAGTGTTAAATATCTGGAAAGGGCTTTGGAAATGGAGAGGAAGAAGTAGATAATGAATAGAGGTAGCGGGGAAGGAGTATATTGGATAACAGACCTGGTTCCTGAACCTAGTACATCCCTGAAAACACCCGTCGTCGGACTTTTATCAATAATATAATAAATATAGCCCTGAGCCGCGACATCCGGGAACCCGCGGTCATTAGGGTTATATAGGCCTTCCTATCTATCACTTAAAATATCTAAATACCGCTTTACTACTTTATCTTGATACACTAATATTAGAAACTTATTACTAAATCTACTTGATAAGAAAAATACTATTAATTTAAACTTTCTATATCTCGTTATATTAATAAATATAATATATAAATAAGTTATTAAAAAGATAAATAAAAAGTATATTATATTTTTTTCTTATTATTTAATATATTAATTTATTTAATATTAAAATATTAAGATATTATAAAAATTAAATTAATCAAATAATTTATATATAACTTTTAAATAAAGTTTTATAATAAATTATTTATTTTTATTATATAAAGTTATAATAATTTAAAAGAGTTTATTATTTACAAAAATAAAAATATAATTTATTTTATTTATTTAATTAATCTAATTAATTAAAATTAGAAATTAAAATATTAAGATTATTAATATTATAATATATTATATTAAATTTATAAGTAATAGATATTATATATTAAATATTAAAATTAATTTCTTTATTATTAAAAATAAAATTTTATTCTTTATAATATTTTATAATTTTAGTTTTTATATTAATATTTTAAAAATATTAAATAATTGAAATCTTTTTAATAAATAAAATTTATTTATATTTTAATCTTTTTATTATAATATTAATTATTTAATTTATTTTTAACTTTTTAATTATATTAAATCGAAATAAAATTTATAAATAATTAATTTAGAAAATAATTATAAATAAATTATTTATAAAAAAATAAAAATAAATTTTATTAAATTAAAAAAGAATTTTAATAATAAATATTTAAATTTTTTATAAATTTATTAATTAATAATTTTAAATTTAAATTATTATAAATTACTTTTTTATATTTAATTAATTAATATTTCTTTTATTTTATTTTATTTATTAATATTTTAAAAAATTAATTTGTAAAATAAATTTTATATTTTATATTTATAAATTCTATTTTTAATTTATATATTTAAACTTTTAAAGATTTTAAATTTTCTCTCTTTTTTAATTATAAAGTTTAAGAATTTTATTTAAAGTTATAAAACTCAATTTATTATATATTTTAAATATCTTTGATATTAATAAATAAATTATAATTCTTTTAATTACAATTTCAATTTATATCTCTATTTACACTTTTTAATATCTCTAGATTCAATATATTTTCCACTCCTTATTAGTTCATTATCAAAGGGCCTCTTCTGACGTCTTTGGCTTGGGCCTAACAACTTCTTAAGTGTGTACACTGCAACTGGTATAGAGCTCTTCGCTCTATCAAGGACTGCGGGTAACCGGAATTCCGTGGCTGTGTTAACATCGTATGTATCCTGGAGTGCCTTATTTAGCACGATTCTAAGATTCTTATGACTCGTTGGTGGAACAAGCGTTGCATAACTTTTGTCTAACGTTGCTGGAAGTCTGGTAATCGTCTTCTCGGTCATTTTACCATCCGCTCGTATGGTTTGCAGCATCACAGATCCGCGATCATTATCATGAGCCAAGGCTGATACTTGATGCTGCCCTGGGGAATTTGTAAATTGTGGTGCTGTTGAGATTGACATGTTGTTTATGCTGGCCCTAGTTTCACTTCCCAAGTTCAAGACGTGACCCGCGCTATCGGAGAGTACAGAATTTACGGGATTGCGGCGGCATCTGTCTAGATTCTCAGGATTGGTGACTGTTGATGGAACTGGTGACAATTGAGAACTAAGGTTTAAGAACACTGGTTCTCCCTGGCCTGGGTGTCCAATTTGCACACCGTGAAGAAAATTTCCACAATCTGAGAATACCATATGATCTAGAGGATATTTGTAAATCTCAATGATATCATCTAAATTTTGTCAGCCTGACAAACATCGTGATTAATAATATGAAATCATCTACCTTTCAAAGTGAAACGCCACATAACGGTTATGGCCATCAAGCAAAAGACTACTACAGGTTTCGTGGGGTGAAATAGCATTGCATGTGCTGCAATGCCGTTGAAGCGAACGCCACTTGTTGCAATAAGCTGATAGTTAGGCACAACTTTATCTCTGTTTTGATAGATTTCGACTATCAAGGCAGAGAAAATTTTTTGCCAAGGAGCACACTCGCCTTTACTTACGAAAATGTAGTTTTCGCAAGGGCTGAAGTGATAGCGAAGCCAGTTATGAGTGTTGGTCCCAGCCAAATCGGAAAGATATATAGGAGAATCAAACTGTGGCAGGAGTGGATATCGCGGTTTATGCAGGTGTTGATTCCCGATCATTGTCGCATCATCCGGGCCGTAGGGGCATCTAGGATCATGCAAGGTCTGTTGTAGAAAATCGTTTTGACAGGATGTGGCCTTCGGGACTTGTATCACAATGCCCATTATTATGATACTCCGTAAAGATGATGACAGCGCAACAGGAAATCGAAAATTCTGTGTTTGGTCATTGGAACCTTCTGAAGCTGCTTGGGTTGAGGTCAATATATTTGAAGACGGGATTTCGAAGCGAAGTGTCGATCTCAAGGACATCGTTTCGAGTGACCATATTTGATAAGCTGCCGTCCAATTTGGTTGATGTGGGTGGGCCTGGGATAAATTATCCGCTATATTTTGACCACTGCGTTGAATTTTTCAATACCGATATGAGGTTCAAATATATTCTCAAGAAGAACTTACTTCGAAGGCCACACTCTAATAACGCCTACCTCCGTCTCATCTGCCGAGACCTGTGACACAATGGCTTTCGAGCGGCGGTCTTCAAGGCTAAAGAAATACTCTACATTCGCAACATTGGTCCCAATCCAAAACTCAGAATCTGAGAAAACATTCGTGCTTGGCAGCCATATTTCGTTGGGCTCCTTTATGAGTAGAGTGCTCCAATCTCTGATCAAATCTCCAAGATTTTTCGAAAATCTCTTCAAAACTTCACCGAGCATAGTAAGCTGTTTTCTATAATGTGAAGAAACGACTTCTGCCGCTTCGAGAACGTTTTCGGGTATTTCTAATAAAGTCGGCACCGTAGTAAATGTATAGCAGGTTTCAATCCACATAGTCACCAACATCTTGTCGGTGGTTAACTTAGATAGAAGCCGAAAAAATTCTTTGAAAATAGGCAGTGTAAAGGGTTTCTCTGTCAGCTCTAATTCCAGAGTTTCTTGAATGCTCTTGGAAGCATGCAGAGGCCAGAAGGACACCACATATGGTAAGAGGCAGTACTGCGATACGACGGATTGTTGGTCAGGTCTAGTTGATGCATCGCCACCTAGTGGTTCATGATTGACCTCATTCATTAGATATTCTAAGCATAACGTCGCCATTGAGCAATGTGCGACACTAGTTTTGACCGACAAAGAAGATCTGGAGTCATTTTCAAGATTGCTCAGGTATTCCGAAACAGAGATATGGATGAAACGAACGCAACGGTCTTGTCGAATCTCTACCAACGGACCACAAAGTTGTACTAGAGATTCATCAAAGTTATCAATCAAGTCTCCTGGAACACATCGCCGATTCGGTTGTACTGCAAGTGCTGTCCGCAACATGTTCGCCGTCCACGGCTGCTGGGTGGCGACAAGCCATTCAAGGATTTTGCGAACCTTTCTTTCCTGATTTTTTGGGGCCCTTCTCAGGATTCCTTGCACAATTTTCGAATAAAGGTAATCCAGACCCTGGAATGACTCCTCAGCGTCAATGATAGCCGTACGTTCTGTGGCTGTAATAAAAGGCGAGTCTAGATATTTGACTATCAGGTCTGCCCATAGAACAATAGAGTCAGCGCGCTTTGCGAGAGAGCTGATTAAAGCTTCCAGATTTTGTTGGTCGAATCGCGGACCCAGTCCTCCGGACATCACCAGCGAAGTAATGCCAGGCCTGAGAACCGCATCAATCTCTCCCAAATTTGCAAGCTCTGCGAGACGCATTCGAAAATGCCTTCTCCCGATCACCTTTGCAATCCCAAGATGCGGTCTCGAAATCAGGACAACTTTACAGTTTGTTCCTTCAATGGACTCCAAGAGAAGTTCTAGGAATTTTTCCCATTCGGAGCACTCATCAAGACCATCGAAAACAAGGTATGACCCATCAAGATGCCGTAGATAGAGTTGGATCATCGACATTAATGCTTGTTCTGACGCATAATTTTCCCCCTTGCTCTCATCACGCATTATAAGTGACGCAATGTCAATAAACGTTTTATTACCTCGCTGGGTATAAAGAAGCTGAGCGGCCACTGCCTGCAAAGCTGTAATGTGCGAGTCACTGTCTGCTTTTTGCTGGTCAAAAAAGAAGAACGCGACACAAGGTGTATGGGAAGCTTGATCTAGTGGTTCAGTATCGCAGAGCACCCTTTGCTGCAGATGTTCGATGATTCGAGTTGACAAAATCGTCTTTCCGTATCCTGGTTTTGCTTTGAGTAGGAAATGAATCAGCATAAAAATCTATTTTCTGTAGTCTGGGGTATAGGGGTGGTTACCTGTGATAACTAGGAGGCTTTCTCCCAAGCTTTCATGAGATAGTTTGTACTCTTCCCATCCTTTAAACTCGTTTTCTTGCAGTACCCATAAACCAGTATCGCCCAATCGCTTCCTTTTCGCTGCTTGGAACGAGTTTGTCCAATTTGACGCTGCGATCCAGCATTGTAAGCGTTGCATCTTATCCTCTGTTCAAATCAGTATGAGGTCAAACAAGCTCGAAGCGCTATAGTAACAAACCAATAGCCCGTTTTTCGGCATCACACCGTTGTTGGACAATGATTTCTCGCTGCCAAGAGTTATATTCTCTTTCCTTGTCCATAGCATTGAACTGTTGTATCAATTGCGCAGAGTATACATGTTCCACCGCATCTTCAAAGGTCTTCCTATGGAGTTTTAGGCGGTCTAGCGTTTCTGAGAATTTCTCGTCAAACGGTTTCCAGAAGATGTCCCAGATGACAGTGACCTTGTAGGGTATTCCTGTAACGCTTTAGTAGACAATAGAATAATTTATCTAGAAGCTAGCTTACCTCGCCTCTTTTTCGAGAACAACCGGTATGCATCGTGGCAAAATTGTAGGATGTCGATGTAAACGTAAGACATTGATTTGAACAAGCACTTGTTTATTTCTTCCCAGACCTTGAGCTTGTCGTTTTCCTTTGAATCGCTCTTAGAATTTGGTATACGTCCTCTAATGATCTCGATTTTAAGCTCATAGTTCGGTAGCTCCCGGCGAAGCTCATCGAACATATCGGCGAGTCTCTCGAAGAAACCAGCAAAGTTCATGCTCAACTAGTTCGCCATGAGGTTTGTTTATCGCGAGAGCTAAGGTACACACCTGGAAGACAAGTCGTATAGCACCCCAAACAATGGCCGCCCAGTCCGGATGAGAAGAAACGAAGATATCTGTAATTTTGAAGAATGGTGACATAGCTTTGCTAAAATACTGAATCTTTTCACAAGCTTTGAGAAGTCGAGAGGTGCGGTGCGTTTTCAACTTTGCAGTCTGTCTCTCGATCAAGGTCATCATGTCCTCAGCGGTATCTATCCCCGCGAAGTTGAGCCTATCTTCTGGCGACAATTGTTCCTTGAAGCCCCTCGCAGCCGTCGCAAAAACGACCTCAGCAGGAAAGATTCAACATACAGTCAGGCGAGAACTAGAATTCGGTAGGGGATGCAACTTACTCCATATTGATTGCGTGGATGGCTTGTCCGCTCTTAGCAGCTCATGCGCAGAGAATTATTTAAGGAGAAATGATCTCAAAAGGGCATTCAAGTCTTTTGAAGGTTGAGTTGGTTTAATCATTCATTATATAGGATAACCTCCCCACATTGTTGTTGCACAGGACTATATTAACGCTTAGAGTGGCAGTGTATAACTCAGCCACTATGACGATTATTTAACGATGATTATTTATCAACGATAACTTTCAAAAGAATCGACCTATTATTGAAAGCGTTGGAGAATCCGCATTTTAAATTGGACCTTTGGTTGCAGAACATTTAACTCAGTATACGCAGGTTTGTGTCGCAACTTGGGCCGTAGCATGCGCGTATGACGGTGGACGTCCAAAAGCACGAGTGGGCGCGCTGATATCTACAGTCGTTCAAAGATCGCATCAAGGTTGAATATAACTTCTACTATCACCCCCACTATATATATAATCTCTAAATGTTACGAATCTTGTCTTCTGAGTCACGTGGAAGTGGTCAGGTCACGGGATACTAGCAGTCGGCGGGACTATTTATAATGATTCTGACCAAATTATCACGATACTATATAAGAACATGACCTCCCCGGGGGTGAGTCAGATATCAAGTATATATTAGTATATATTAGTATATATATAATTAAGTATATAATCTCTTTTTATATATAAACTTTTAAATCTTTATAATCTTTTTAACTTTATAATTATTAATT
>LNKV01000048.1:37275-237743 GCA_001465935.1 Clarireedia homoeocarpa | reverse complement strand
TTTATTTATAAAGTATATAACTTTATTATTATAATTTATTTAAATATTAAAAAGATATATTTGTTTTTTAAAAAGTATTATTATTAACATTTTATAAAAAATAATATTATATATATATATATAATTATTATATATACTATTATAGTTTAATTCCGAGAAATAAAATATTTAAATTATTTTACTTATTACTAGTTCCGACTTATATATAAGAATATATTATTATAGATTATTATAATTTCAATAAAAATAAATATAAATATAATAATATACTTATTATTATCGACTATTTATCTAAGTAAGTTATTATAATCTTATATTATAAAACTATTATTATAAGAGATTAGACTAAACTTTATATCTTATATATTTATTAATATTATAGTCTACTTATAATAATATTATCCGATTAAAGCTTTTAGTTTATATTTTTATTCTAGATTAAATTTAATAATATTCTTAGAATTAAAATTAAACTATTTACTATTAACTATCTCTAAACTAATAAATAAATAAAAGTTTATAATTAGTATTTATAAAAGCAATTAAGACTTTTTATTAATTATTATTAAGATAACTAGTCCGAATTCCTATTAATAATAAACTATATATAATTAACTTTATTATATTTTTCTTTTAATAACTTATTCTTTTTCGAAGTACTTTATAAATATATTCTTAAAGTTATATAAGATTAAAAGCTAATTAAATATTTCTTAGTTAACAATTTTAATATCTAAGATACTTATATTTATACTTACTATAATCGCGAAATTTTAGAATATACTTACTCTATTATTATAACTATTTAAAAGTAAATAGCTAAGTAAATAAATAAATATTACTAGTTAATAAACTTTTAAGTTAACGATTATATCTAATTAAATATATAATATCTACTAATATAGTAGTTATTTAAGAAGTTAGATTACTTTACTAGTAAATATTTTAAAGTCTTAGAATATATTAGTTACTTTTATTATCTAAATCTACTTAGTACTATATAAATTTATAATATATTCCTAATCAATAAGTTAAAAAAAATAGTTAATAATCTATTACTAAGTTAGTATAATAAACTACTCTTACTAATTAATATAATAGGAATAGATAAGTATAAAGTAGAATAAATACTAGTTTACTATTTAAAATAAAGGTTATTAGAGTATTATATTTAATAAAGAGATTATAATATCAATCTAGCTTAATATAAAGTATCAGATCTTAAGATATCCCTAGTATTACTTCGAGACTTCTATCGAGTTAACCTAAAAGTACTGAGCCCGCTAGCGCTCCTCCTCGAATAGCTTTGATTATAGGAATCCGGAGAAGATAACTACAACTATACTAAAAGAGACTATCTGATAACTATAGTAAATAAGAAACGATTCCTGAACTTTATAACACTTAAAGTATAATATCGCTAAATTAAGAAACTACTATTATTACTTCTATATTTATTTATTATAGACTATTTAGGTTATTTACACTTATTTAAGAAGAAACTTTAAGAATATACAACTAAGACTTTAATAAAGCAATTAGAACGCTTGAGGGCGAGCTTTTTTAGAAAGGGGAAGATGATATAATAATTCTAACCAAATTATCACGATACTACATAAGAACATGACCTCTATAGGGGTGAGTCAGACATCAAGCATGCAAGTATGCATTAGCATACACGTGATTAAGCACATAATCTCTTCCTGTATATAAGCCTTCGGATCCTTATAATCCTCTTAGCTCTGTAGTTGTTAATTCTAAGGTCATTCAGTGTCTTTATTAGCAGTCTCGTCACAAAAACTTTAAATTTAATATTTAATTAATTACAATAAAAAAATTATAAGAAATTATATAATTTAAAAATTAATTAAATTTTAAATATTCTTACAACTTTTATAATTTATATACTTAGTATAAAGAAATATCCGAAGCTGCGGTATAACAAGCTTTTTGAAGGCTTCCTTCGACAATTCTCTGTTATCACCGAGATCCTTTAGATATTGATCTATGGCCAATGAAATTATAGATCTCGATTGCGACTTCATCGTGGAGTTTGGCGTAAGAGAGCGAGTTCTTCGAATCGCTTATCAATCTCGCTATTAAGAAACCGATTGATACGATAGCTGTTGTACTTTTGGACCAGGGGAAGGGGACGGGGACTTAGCCAGCAGCGGAATAGATTGAATGTTATGTTATATAGAGTCCAGTAAATTTGTCGCCAAAGGCTGTCTGCAAAAACACTTCCCTGGCTCTGGTAATGAAGACGAGCACCGCTACCAGTTTGGAGATGTTAGAAGAAGCTTACACGTGGAAGCATGTTTAGTATGATTCTCTGAGGGTAGCTTACAAGCTTACACGACTGATGACATCAAACGTTAGCCGCAACGTATATTCTTCCAGCTGAGAAATCTCGCCTTTCCTCGCTTGCTCGTAGAGTACTTGGCAGAAGACGGCGGCTTCGTCAGTGATAGCTGGACCCAGTTCATTTAGTTACACGCGGTTCTTAGATTCGACTGGCCACAAATCTAAACGACCGAGCCGACAGTCGTTTCGAGGTTTCGGCGGTGGGCATGTTCTTTGTTCTGGGCGACGTTTTTCCACACTTAAGCTTCTGGCCTTTGTGGGTCTGCTGATTGTGGATTTTGATATTTAGCCGATCAAGGGTGAGTGGATATTACCTAGCGTAGCACATCAGCATGTTATAGGATCCTCGATGCTTATACCTCATGATGATGTCGATGTTAAGATTCAGAATCGCAACCATCAGTAGTAGTTGGTTTACCTAATTTGGATTATAAACCATCAATTCATCTGCTCTGTTCTCGCGTGAATTTTTGATTGTTTTCATTACTTCTACTGCTCTCTGGATGGGTTCATATTTTAAACAATTATATATTCATCTTTATGGATTGTCCCCTAGCTCACACATTGGGAATAATAAGCATTAGAATATTGACAAGTTCCCTGTGCACAACAAGTGGCACCCGTCCATCCAGAGCCGCCACACTGCCCGTAGAGTACTTGGCAAGATCCTGAGGGAGTACTGGAAGTAGTTGTTGTAGAGTGTGAAGAGCTTGTGGTCGTAGGACCGGAACCATTGGTAGTTGTCGTTGGATTTCCAGTTCCAGTTGTAGGCGATGAACTACCATTATCAAAGCGCCACCAGTTGAAGTTAAGTAAGAAACCAGAGCCGCTGCCTGAGAAGACAAAGTACAGATCTTGGGTTCCTGTGGCGCCACTAATAGGACATGTCACAGTCGTCCAGGTTTGCCAGCCGCCAGTGCCCGATACAGTGCAAGTTCCAATAAGAGTTCCCGAGGTGCTACCTAAGCGCAGTTGAATCGTACCTCCGCTGGTTGCAGATGAAACGCGAGCAGAGAAAGACTTGGCTCCAGTACCGAAGGCAACACCCTTAACTTTGATATAGTCGCCGTTGTTGATGCTACTAACATCCATACCACCTTCGCTACAGACCTCGGTTTCTACACCTTGGGACCAGGCTGCTGTTTCTGCCTCTTGCTGCACATAGGGATCCAAAGCACCAATTTGTGGAGGTCCGGCAGTTGTCATCTTAATGGTAGGAATAGTACCGTCAGAGTTATAGACGAATTTTTCAACGCATGCTGACCTCTGGTAACCACCACCGCCGGGTAAGGCACCATTGTGGTAGAAAAAGTACGAGTTGCCCTTGTAATCAATGATCCCTTCGTGATTTGTAAAGCTTGAACCTGCAGTTGCCATAATAACTCCTCGGTAAGTCCAAGGGCCTGTGGGACTTGGAGCGGTTGAATAGCGAATGTCCTCAGAACAGCAGTTTGCTGCATATGCCATGTAATAGGTCCCATTGCGCTTGTAAAGCCTATCAAATGAAAAATCATAATCAGTGAACTGTTTTCTTTTCCTTTTCTTTTTTTTAAAAAAAAGTTGGGAGTACTCGAAGAGTTGAAACGCTAAGGTGGAAGCCAGAGACATGTTTTGACTGGAAAATATCGCTGGGAGAATAAAATTTTTTCCCGGGGAATATAACTCACCAAGGTGCCTCTTCAAAGGACGTCGCGCGCGATGTGGAGCTACCGGTTCTTGGGCCAAAACCAGCAACTGTGAGCGTAGTCTTCATTATGCTGCCACTGTATGAAATCATATCTTGATTCAATTTCACGTAGTACAGGTCTGGATTTCCCCAGTATAGGTAAGCCTGGCCATCATCGTCGATGAACACCGTCGGGTCTATCTCATTATTCTCGACTAGCGGTTTTCCCAGGGCATCTGTGTACGGGCCCGTGATTGTGGAACTTACAGCGACGCCAACGGCCATTTGACCTGTAGTGTGGCGTACCGGAGCGTACATATAGAACTTCCCGTTACGAGCAACAACCTGCGGAGCCCATGCGTTGGCATTTGACCAGCTGAAGGTGGCCAGACTGGCCGGAGATCCGTGGTCTTGCCAGTTTGCCATATCTGCGGTTGAGAAAAGACGCCAATCTTTCATCACGTAGGTTGTAGCACCGTCTTCGTCATGGTCGAGAAAAGTATAGATACGATCATTATAGACCATCGGCGCCGGATCTGCTGTGTAGATTGTTTGTACAAAGGGATTGTCAGCTCTGACAAGCCCAAGATTGTTCAACAGAGGGCAGAGGAGCAGTGCTGCTGTTGCAACACACTTTGATTTCCATGAAATCGAATTAAGTGATTGGCTCATGATGGCAGTGTGTTGAGGATCTAACAGTTGACAGTATCCAACGCAAACAGTTTGTAGTCCAGAAGGGTGAGAAGCTTTGAAAAGATATCTGTATCTCAAAACAGAATATTAATAACATAATATGTCCTCTTTTAAGCTACTCACTCTTCATTTAGGTTATCCTTATATTATCCGCCGCCCCACTTTCAAAATACTTCCTGGCGTGCCCGGTAAATATTAGTCGGTCCATTTCGTTAACCCTTTGTTTCATTTTAAGGCAAAATATATATGTATGTGGAGCATGCGGGCCGTGGGTCCCTACCTATAAGTTCTAGCGTACTTTATGTTTCCTTGGTACCCCAACCTGTAGATTTTCATGATCCGTGGTAAGAACTATAATATACATAGTAGCCGGCGAAACAAAGGTTAAATTTATTCTGGTAGATTCTATCAACAAGGGGTGTTGTGTCGAATCATATCGTCAAGATTTTACAATTATGTTGAATTTAAACAATAACCAGGGTATATATATGTATTAACCTTTGTTACGCCGGCTACTAAGTACGAACCCATGATTTGGTAGTCTTATGCCTTGGTTTGAACGATGGCTCAATTGATTGAGCTAGCTCTGATCTACTAAACTTATTCTTCAAAGATTTCTGGTTGTATATCCGAGACATCAAGTGTTGACCTAAGTACCGACAGCGGTTAAATAACGAAGCGAAATTAGCCAATCTAACTATTAAGCATACTTTTAAGCACCCTAACAAATAACCCCGCATTGATATTCAGCCTCGACAATAAGGATATACGCCCCAATCATACCTCAACCTACTAACCACAGGTAGCAACTGATAATAGGTTCTTCAATCCTACAGCAACGTCCTGGAACAAGAAGGACCGAGATTCTAGTATACGCGCCAATTATGTTTAAATTCAGCTACTAAGGTGCAACTAATGATCGGCTTTCCCCCCCAAAGCCTCAGAAAGCTCATCTTGTGATTTGCCTACCCCGTCTCGGTATTTGGATGTTTCTATCATTGTTTTCAAGAGATTTGTGGGTCACCAGGCCTGAAATGTGGAGCAGTTCGTATTTCGGAGTGGATCTCGAATAAAGTAGTCATACGAGTGAGCCAAAAATCGAAAAACTCCAAAACCTACACCGTTGGCGGAAAGTTTTCTCGGATTCCGGAGAGATCTATCTTGGTAGAAGCAGAATGCTATCCCCCAGAATAGCCATGGGCATGATATAAAAGGATTGCTCTGGCCTTCTTACTCTTTTTCACAAATTCCAACTCCATTCCAAAACATGCATTCTGAATTACTCCTTGCCTTCACCGTAGGCTTTCTGGGTTCTACGGTGAATAGTCATACTATAGAACGGCGCCTCAATAATGGTCTTGGGCGTACTCCCGCTTTAGGATGGAACAGCTGGGTACTTGCTCCACCTCACCCCGATACACTGGCTCACAATTACTGATCCATTAACAGAATGCCTTTGGATGCAATGGGGCTTCAGCTTCCTCAGTCATGACAGCAGCAAACCAATTTGTGAACTTGGGTCTTAAAAACCTTGGCTACACATATGTGAATATTGATGACTGCTGGCACTCCAAGTCCCGAGACTCTTCCGGCAACCTCGTTGCTGACCCCAGTAAATGGCCCAACGGCATAGCATACGTGGCCAACCAAATTCATGGTATGGGACTTAAGTTTGGATTGTATGGTGATGCGGGTACCATGACGTGTGCGGGCTATCCAGGCTCGCAGGGACATGAGCAGCAAGATGCTAAGTTGCTTAGTAGCTGGGGTGTCGATTATGTAGGAAACTTTTACTTGCCTCTCCTTCTATCGAACCTCATTCGGAGATAATGAAACTAAATGTTGTCAGTGGAAATACGACAATTGTTACACGCCTTGCACCAACGGACAGGTCCCGCAAACATGCTGGACTAAACGAAACTCGGAGTCTTGGTATCAGTTATTCGGCAATGCACTCAGTGCTCAATCACATGCTATCCTCTACTCCATTTGCTCTTGGGGGGTAGATAGCGTATGGACGTGGGGCAATTCGGTTGGCAATTCTTGGAGAATTACTGGTGATATACAGGATACGTGGTCCTCTGTTGCATCGATTGCCAACACCGCGGCGGGAATCTCGCAGTATTCCGTTCCCGGAGGTTTTAATGATCTGGATATGTTGGTAAGTCAAGCTTCTAACTTGAAGAGGCTCTGTGTTCTGGCCCTCAAAACTGACTCAACCTTAGGAAATTGGCAATGGCGGTCTCTCCGAAGCCGAAGAGCGAGCACATTTCGGTCTTTGGGCAATCGCCAAGTCGCCCTTGATTATTGGTACAAATCTCGCTACTATAAAATCTTCTTCACTTGCTATCATCAAGAATGCAGTAAGTTTTTCTTTATTCGCTCTGTCCTGTCTTGTCTATGTCTAACGAATTAGGGCATCATTTCCATCAACCAAGATTCCCTTGGCAAAGCAGCTACCTATTTCACTCCATCAGGTCAGGCTGGTCCAACATCTGGACAATTATATCCCTACTGGGCTGGACCACTCTCCGATGGTGTTGTGGTTGGAATTGTAGCCGCAAATGGTGCGCTCAACTATAACGTTGCACTCAGCAGTGTTCCAGGATTAGGTTCGGGCACATGGACCTGGACGGAGTTCTACAGTGGTAAGACAGGATCAGGATCTAGTATATCGGGATCTTTGGCAAGCCATGATATGGCTGTTTACAAGGTGACTAAAAGTGGTGGAGGCGGAACGACAACTTCGCTTGATACGCGGACTCCTACAACTTCAGCCACTGCGGTCCCACCTACCAGTACTGGTGGTACTGGTGGAACAGTCCCCCAATGGGGACAATGCGGAGGAAGCGGTTACACTGGAGCAACCGTGTGTGTTTCACCATACACTTGCACTTATAGTAACGCGTATTACTCTCAGTGCTTGTGAGCAGCTTCAAAATAGAACAATATTATTGGCTTTTACTACTCGTCGGTACCTTGAAAGTTGGCAACTCTTTGATATCATACAGCTGTCCAATTCACTTGATTTGAAAAACATGTTATTGGCAATTGGGGCCCTGAACAAATGTGTTACATTGGCCATTGCTGAAACCACGTACGTAGCACGTCATTTTCTTCCATGATAAATGCTATCAATCCTGCTCGTAGGCATCCCTTTCTACAGCATAGTTACAGTCAAAGAATCAACATAGAAGCAGGCTGAAAACGATACGATGCTTTTCAGACCAGATCGGATAACCAAAATGCAGATTCTTCAACATCAGATATGTCTAGACTTAACAAGATCTGCAGCCTGAATTGATGATAAGTAAATGGTCGAATTGTGAGAAATTAGACATGAGAACCTCATCTTCGACTTACCTTCTCTGCTATCGCGTAGACCGTCGTGCACGTATGCGCTCCTGGAATGAGTGGCATGATTGACGCATCGGCAACACTCAATCCCGTCACTCCATATACCAACAAATCAACACCTACCACACCACCTAACTTGCGAGGAGTCAAGGCACAAGTGCCCGATAAGTGTGCCGTTGAGCTGGCGGCCCCATTTCTTATATATGCTTCCAACTCAACGTCGTTTGAGGCAGCGGGTCCAGGTACCAATTCCGTCGCATTGAATGTCTGGACCATTGTTGCCGATTCGGCATGGAACCTGCGCGTAAACTTGAAACTATCTATCATGTTCGATGCGTCCAAAGGGTTGACGAAGGAATTATAGTTGAGGATTGGTTCGGCATATTTGTTGGCGGGGTCTAGCAAAATAGTGCCACGGCTCACTGGCTTGATCAGTATTAATGGGAACGAAGTTATTGCATTAAAGGCGACCTCAAGTACTGCATTATCATTGTTTCTGAATGACTGTGCCAGCAATTCTCGTTGCTTCTCGTACCCCCGGATTTGTTCCGTGGAGTATGAACTCGGGAGGTAGTTGGAGACGTTTTGAGATTCGTACGTTTTGACAGCATTTTTCCATGTCTCAGGGGCAACAATTTTGAGAGGAACCAAGGCTGCTGTGTTACCTACGACTGTTTGTGAGTATGGCCCTGAGATGAAGCCCTAGTTAGCGCAATGAACTTCACGTCATTCTTGGGGAGTTTAACCTCTCCGGTGTTGCGCCCATTCGTCGGCCGCCCATGCCGCGAACGTCGCATTATTGTTTAGCGTATCTGGATTGGGCCAAATGTTCTTCGAATCTCATAATTGAGTTAGCATGTAACTCTCACACAATTGTTTCTTAATACTTACAATTGTAGGTGTTGACGATAACTGGGTGGTCCTGCAAGTTGCTACCGACGCCCGGAAGATCAACAACGACTGATATATTTGCGTTCTGAAGAAGTGGTGATGGGCCGATACCACTTCTTTGTAGAATTTGAGGGCTGTGCAATGCTCCAGCTGCAAGCACAATCTCCTTGCCTGCCTTAGCCACTGTAACATTACTCCCATTTGGTGTTCCACGAGCTTGCATAGTAATTCCGTAAGCATGCTTGGATTTATCAAATAAGACTTCGTTCACTCGGTACCCTGTCAACAAATATAAGTTTTCACGTCCTACAATGGGATCATAATACCCGCTCCTGGCATATGAACGAGTCTCGGTGGTTTGGTCAATCGCGCCCTATTTTCATTAAGCGGTTGCCGGAAAGCCTTGCGCATGCAATTCATACTCTGACCCAAAATACCCCATATGCATTTCCGCCTGATCCATCAATTTGCGGCTCGCAACCAACCTCAGTAAAGCCCTTCCATTGAGGCTCTGAAAAATAGTTAGTCTAGAGGTCCCACGAGAAAAAGAAACTCGTCTATGGGAATCGACTACTCACTAATACCGGGCCATTGGAAGGGTGCGAAGCTGTTACGAATGGGACCATTGCCATATACGCTCGAGTTCCATGTGATATTGAACTCCGCTGTCAAGGATGATGATGGCTCTTGGAAGGTGGTACTCTAGGTCAAAAACGATGAGCATGGTTCCACCTCCTCATACTATGTCAGACGCAAACCAACCTTCACGAAGTATGGTAGGAGTCCTTTCCATGACCAATTCTCGTCATCATTCAATCTGCCCCAGTTGTCGTAATCGCGAGCGGAACCTCGATTGAGGAACATACCATTGACAGTCGAGCCGCCACCTACCACACTTGCAGAATAGACAGCTTGAACACTATTTGCGAGTCCGGGCTGTGGAGTGGATGATAGATTAAATAGATCTCTGATAGGCCAGATGTAGTTTGCAGCACTTTGAGGCTGAATCTGGGCGGGGTTGTTGTCAAAGTATCCATATTCAACAACCAGGACAGTGACTGGCATTCTTCAGCTAAGTACTTGCATTTCATACATTAAGTTTCTCGACGAGATGTAATGAAAACCTTGGACTTGCCATTTGGATTTTCTGATAGCCGATTTGCAACCACAAGACCGGATTGTCCTCCTCCCACAACAATATAATCGTAGGACTTTTGAAGCTGCTGTAGAGTTGAGAGTTGTCTTGTTTCCCACCCACGCTGAAATTGTGGATAGCAGAATGACAGGGAAATCCAGAGCGACCATCTCCAGGATATGGCGACCAATTTAGATAGGGACATTGTTGTTGTGAAAAGATGGGAAGTCTGTGATGGGAAGGTGCTTGACGGACTGCGTACCAGAAATTAAAGTAAAAGATCTATTGTAGGATGCTCTGTCGGTCAATTAATCACGAATGACTAGATTACCAAATGCCACTTTGTCAGCGACGTTTCATGGATTTCAATTCATTTAGGTGAGGGGATGTTGCACTGAAGAATCAATACAACCAATCAACTGCGTGCACGCGCTTCCTCTCCGCTCATTGATGGGTTGTCAGAGAGATGGCAACGTCCTATGATTGGTCGTAAGGTTAAATTCGCAATCCAGTGAGTAGCACTCAACTACCCCGCTCGGGACTCGTGCTGCAGCTTCCGGTTGAAATTTCTCCATCCCCCTCCAGCTCCGTATAACTATTCGTTTATAATCTTACATAATCTTACATTGTTTCTACAGTTCCTACTCTCGCCATCGTATGGACCAATTGCCTTTCGCAAAACTCGGCTCAACTACCACATTATTCATCAAAGCCTCACATTTTCGTTTCGCAGGCTCAGGCTCAGGCTCAGGCTCAGTCACACTTCCTTCCTCTCTGCTCGCCGACTTTTTATGTTTCGCGCCTTTGGAGACTTGAGTTGGAACTGGTGCTGATGGCTGCTCGACAGTCAAACCAAAGACCACCGCCCTTCTTGCTGCCCTCCGAATCATCTCTCTTTCCTCTGCCTGTTTTTGACCTTCCATCTTCTTCTGTAAATCAGCAGCTGATTCTTCCACTCTTTCTGCCTTACCTCTCTCTCCTCCGACACTGAAATTAACCTCCGATTGATTCTGTGGCGGACGTATCATTGGTCCAGGCTTCGATTGTCCTTGCACCTCCGGTGGCGGATCATCGCTCTCTGAGTCTTCACTACTTTCCATATCGACAGTTCTCCATTCGCCTTCTCCGTTTGGTCCTGTAATAGCTCGACTTTTTCGATTCTTCCGTCTTCCATAAACCTTTGTTGGATCAAACCGACTTCCAAAAACAACCTCTTCAATCTCATCGCAGCTTACGATGATGCGATGGTCGCCCTTCACGAACCGGTTCTTTGCATCTGTCTTCTCAAAGGCGCAGCCTTCTTGATTCGATAAAAGCGCAAGGATGGCCTGCTCAATCTTCCGATCTAGTCTTCCTGGTTTGCGATTTCGACATCTATCCGAACAGTATTTGACCTCGTTGTTAGGCTTCTTGTTTGTTTTCTTCGAGTCTGTTTCACGATTAGGAACTTCCTTTGAGCGCTTGGATTCCGATCTTACTCATAACCCGGCCGCACGTCAAGCAGTAGGGGACACTTTCGCCTGCAGTCAAATAGAGTGGTGGGGGGACAGCGGCGTGCTTCGTAGGGCGGCTCCATGAGTCCATCCAACTCATTGCTGCGATTTTCTGCTTATGCGCAGTCGATTGAATGTTTCGATGTGATGTAGAATATCTGCAAGAGTATATGGAAGTCAGAAGTCAAGAATCCAATTTGTCTGACAATCTTGTGATAATGGAAGTCGAGACTCATCTGTTCTAAGTTGCGACAGGACATTGAGTACCGGTACAGTATGACATCATCATTACGTAGCTGTAACCCTCACACGCTCTACATGGTAGATGGCCAAGATGATAAGGTGCGGGACCTTTGAAGACTCGCCAAACGATACAGGATAACGATACAGTCATCTCCAGATGCACAACTATGGCCGGCGGGCTTGTTCGGGAGTATCAGCAAGATTGGGAACCAGAAATTCGACAATTACTATGCTAGTATAGACATCCGATCTAAAGACGAGCCCTAGCGGGAACAGGCAAAGAACCGTGCGGAGTGGCTGGCAAAACGTGCTACTCACCTCTTCAATCAGCAACGAAACGAGTCTGGTTGGAGGTTTGGTTGGAGAATCATGTTCTTCAAAGATTCAGTATGGAAGTTGCTTGGCAAGGTAAGCTGCTAGGTCTCTAATCCGTACTAACACACCCTAAAAGTCCTAAATGTCGTGCAAGGCTCTAGCGTTCCGAGATCGAAGCTTGCATCAACCAGCTTGACGACGTTGCTGCAAACCTGGAGGATCGGAGGGAAAATCGGAAGCCATACACCTGTGTTCCCAATGATCGGCCAAATGATTAGTATGTCACTTTCATCAAACAGCGATCTGCTCTCACAACTCTCCAAGCAGCTATGAGATCGGTACCAATTCATTATTCGATGACCGGACTCAAGAAGCAATCATTCATGATCCATTATTACGATCTCAACTACCAAAACAAGAACCTGATCGAGTCTATGGCCTGCAAGAGACGAATAATTTCGAGAAGCTATTGTCAACACCCGTGCCAAGCGCACTTGATGACGAAGCTGATGTAACTCTCAGGGAGCTGATGAGGAGCAGCCCCTTCAAGGATGGTGTTGAGCCTTTGCATTTCCCTTTTTTGATCTTGGAAGCCAAATCCGGAAAAAGCCCAAGCAGCTTCTATGAAATACAAACGCAAACAGCTTTCCCAATTTTTGCTCTCCTCAAGCTTCAGGAGGATCTACTTGCGCGGGTCTGAGATGGTACTACCGTAAGCAGGCCTCTAGTATGGTTCTTCGCAAATCGGGGTGATGCCTGGAGAGTATATGGGTGTTGTCTCTCAGACAGTGAACCTACTAGATATGTGTGTATCCTCTTTACTTCATTTTTTTATTGAATGCTTGAAGGAGCCACCCATATATCTGTTGCTAGATGGCGATTTGTTGACTAGTATTAGGATATTCTGCACCTCTGGGATGGCTCTGTATTGTCAAAAGATAGTTCCCTGCAACTTCTTCTTATCGTGGACTATTATTTTCGACTGGGCTCGAGACATATACCGGCCATCTATTTTGAGGCAGCTGAGGTCGCTCGTGACTGGATAAGCCTTTGATTAAATCAGTTTAACCAACGACAGTGACATTGTGTCTATGCGAAGAAAACATATCCGAGTGAGTTCAAGCCGCACCTAGCACAATCTTTGGACCTGATTTTGAGCAAGACTTCGAAGTACATGACATCGCCCCTACTCTAGACCATCAGAGCTTGCTAGTTATACCTATACCGAATACAAAGCTTGGTACACTACGCTTAACATCTCTAGTAGAAGCACGGGTAGAGGGTCTGTTCATCACAGAGCAAAATGTGACAAAGCTTCTATCGCTAGCAGGAGGTGAAGGACCGCCAAGACAAATACTGGATTTCCTTGTAAAATGGAACGAACTCCTCCTACTTACTTGTGATGACATTATGAACTGGAAAGGGCCTGGATGGGAGGATCAAGATTCGCCGCCGAACTTTCGGGGCCCTCGACCTCTTCTGAGTTCTATGTACTGATCGAGACGAAAACCTTTATGGATATTTCATGGACTATCGTCCAAGAATTAACGTATCTTGCAGTGTCAAAAGAAGCATTTGAGATTATCTACACTCATGCTAATTATACTATTAACCACCGTGGACGAAAATTGGTGGCGAAAGCTGCGCGAGTGTGCAGCAAAACAGTTCTCATGGAGGGCCTTCGGTGCATCCTCTCTGGCTCTTCAGGCCAAATCTTCATCGCGGCTGCTGCCTGCGTATGTCTGTCTCTGTATGCGCTACCGGAGAGAAAGAGAAATGACTATGCTCTACCCATGAAAACTCTGGCATTTGAAACTATTCGACGACCGAGATTGTCCGCATTCATCCATAAATTCGAAGAATTGGGTAAAAGAAAGGGAAGAACCACATAGACCCTGAATATATGTTAAGACTTCCTCCTAAACAGCGCATCGATTGGTCTAGAAGATATCTCACTCAGACTTTTATCCCTGTCCCTGAGCCGAAAGAGTTATCTTTCATCCGTAAGTTAGAAGGGATAAGATCTGTTTCTGAGAGGGATTTGCATGAGGAGCGCCAGTGTGCCAGGTGTATTCTCGGCGGTAAATACGATGAAAAGCCGCATCACTTCGCCGTATCTGATTCGAAGTTCTTCTCAGCATACGGGCTTGAACTCGTTGTGTCCTTGAGCGTCAAAGATAATGGTTTGGATAAACATGACATTTGTCTTTTTGCAGTTAGTGATCTGCCTGAGGTTGCGGTCCTGCGGATGATAAAGAGCTCGCAGTGATCGTAGAAGATCTCCTCCAGAGCGGACATGGATTTCACACTATCCACCAACCGATAACAGAATGGCTCGGACGCAGCCTTTATTGTCTAAGTGAAGACACGCTTTGGAATCTTCCACTTCGTTACCAGCCTTTCACTGGTAAGGAACGGACTGGTGTTACGGACTGGGCCAGCGAATTGGAAGCGTTACCAATTCTGGAGTCTGCGAAGAAATGAAGCATGAAATTTCGTTGGGATGGACCCCAGATGTTGTTGCATTACTTTTGGGGAGGCAAGCCTTGGGCTGACACGGTTAGGGAGACCAAATGAAAAAATCGGTCAGAAAGCAGCGTCAGAAGATATCATTATCAGAAATTAGACCAGGATGATAAACAGAGACAAGAAAAAGCTGGCAAGATATTAGAAACGCGGTCTACCATACCCTTGGGACGATTTTTTTCAGAGTTCTACACACAGAGATTGGCTAATAAAAACTTATATGTTTCTTTTCTCGTTTTAAATGTAATAACCAAGATGAATAAGCTGCCTTCTTTTAATGACCATAATCTTTTCTAATTTCCTATTCTGAGTGAACTTGACGTCTCTGTGACCAATCATCGAACTTCCGGAATATTACTGATGAAAACGACAAGGACCGCGCAATACCTGCCACTCACAGTTAAAGATATCAGACTTGCAAACATTGAAATCACTTACCCTGCTGCCGCTCCAAAGATCTCATGTCGCCTGGCTTGCGTGAACAGAGATAATACCGCCGAGAAAATGAGTGTGAAGACTAGTAGAACTCCAATGCTCACAGTGTATGTGATATCGAGATTGTGATGCGCCGTGAGTCGGTAGAGTATGAATACTGGTAATATGAGAAGCAAAAGAAGGATTAGCACTAGGAGACTCGTCACAAAGACATCTTTGCGGGGTTTGCTGTAATAATGTAAATTTGGATCGGTCGTTTTTTGTCGATCGGCCTAAGCAATCATATTATAAGGGGATGATATAAACTAAGTCGGGACATGAACGTACCGGTGTGCAGAAAATCGACTATGTATTGCTGTTAGAAGCGATGGTCTAGACGGGGATGAGGTGATACGCACCTGTAAGAATGCGCAATGGAATGTTTGAAGAAACTTCTCGGTCATCTTATCGAGATATGCTCCTTCTCTTCCTTCTCTTAAAGTCACCAGATCACTCTTCTCATATATGAAACTTTGCTCCTCGTCAATGAGCGGCTTTTTATCATGCATGTAGCCCTCGACACTTCGGTAATCACGTTCAGAAGGACGATTCATGTTACTCAGTGCTCTTGATCTCAGTAACAGGCTGTCTAATTGGAAGGGATTAGTTGAAAATAACAAAGTAGGTCGATCAGTTTGACTTACCGTAGGACTTGAGTTTATTTTCGATTTCTTCAAGTATTATGGTCCTGGTGCGAGTATTAGGCTTGTCCTTGAGTTCTTGCTGCTCAAGCTTCACGTCGAACTTTCTTGATCGTGCACGGCGTTTATCTTCTTCATTTTCGTCCAATTGGTCCATTTCATCAAGCTCCGCCTCTAACTGACGGATCTCGTATTGTCTAGTGAGAAGAAGGCGTGCATGAAGATACCCGAAGCGGGGATATACTTGGAACTCCTCGTCGCTGTTGAGAAAAGTACTCAAAGATCGATAGCTGCTTTGGTTTTCAGAAACTAGAAAGGTAGCGGTCAATTGCTTGGCTTCGAATAGAGGCTTCTTGTTCATGAAACATACGACTTCTCACATGGGGCAACCGTGTCTCCTGATCATCAATTGACGTTCCAATCTTCCATAGCCGCCATTGGGTCACCTGTTCCCGCAATCGCGAGAATGTACTGCACTTCGGAGCTAATGTTGAATTCGTTGCAAATGTACTTGCTTCTGATAGCTTGTTCGAAGTGGTTGGTGAGCTACATGGTGAGTTATATAGTGGCAATGTGGTAGCAGCCATTGTATTAAAGCTGGTTCTGTGGATGGGAGATGATGTTGAGTTTAAGTTGATATAGAACTTTAGCTATGCGAAGAAAAATCACCTCACTATATACTGAAGCTGTTCTTTGAGGAATGTAGCTACAGGCAGTACGCATATTGGTATCATCGGCATCGTGCCTCAATTTTGAACCTCACGGGCGACGACAGCGCCTATCCATCATACTCGGTCGAGCCCCTCACATTTAGAACTACCAAAAGTGGCTTTTTGTGCATGCAGAATGTAAGAACTTATGCATTTAGAAATGCACAGCCCGTAGTGCATGTATGCATTTAGCCACAGCCAGTCATTTTCATTTCCATAATCAACCTCCAATTTACAATGTGTTGAGCCTTTCCTGATTCACCCATTCACCTGCCTTATACAGTGTCCCATTCGCTTTGTCCTTGACCTGGTATTGGTACTTTCCATTTTCTTTTCTCCTCGCAACGATTGTGAATTCGAAATTGCCCTGCCTAGGAATGCTCAGCCAGGCGTTATCCCCCACATTGAATAATGCAATAGACTGAGGTAGAGATTAGCGACACTACTCGTGGATTGAGGTACGAGGAATACATACGTCTGAAGGGTTTCCGGATTGTGTGTAATTTGAACGATCTTCTGGCGTCTTCTCTCTCTTCACCGAATGGTAAGTAAAACCGCCAATATTCTTCTGTTCGAGCATGCACTTACCTCTTTGTTGATTACTGGCGCCTCTGACATTTTCCAAGGCAGATCGGTAGGTCTTCTTTCGGTCGCAGGCTGCTTCGTTGACGGTGATCGCAAGATTCGACTCAAAATATGATGGATGTGCCCCTCGCAAAGCCTTGCGGAAAGGGCTTTAAATCAACCTACCCATCAGAGGCTCTGCTCGATATAATGTGGGCTTACCACTTCCGGGGATAAATGCATGATATCCATGCGCTTACCCCTCGGTGAGTAGAATTGGATCAGCCAAATCGATGGTGGCTCACCTCCTGGCTGACTCCGCCACTTGCTGCCTCAAAGCACACACGCGCCCCGTTTCGATGAAGCAGTTCTCCAGGTGGATCTTGATTCTCTACATAAGTGGCAAGTTGGAGAGATCCAACAGTTATCGTAGCACGCAATTTCATACCTTTAGGACCTGTGATTTGTGTAACCTGCATATCAGGTTGCCCAAATCATCGAACCTCCTGCATGATGGCCCCCACCAAGGCTCTCACCAATTCCGTCGCAGATAAAATACAAAATCTCCAATCTGAGAATTACCAAGACGAAGAAGCGTCCAAGGATTCCAAATTCAAAGCTATATGGGACGAGCAGATAGGCGCAAAAAACACCTCAGTCACATATCGCGAAGCACATGTTCTCCTATTATCGTGGCACCCGGATGACGATGATCTCCACGTGGAACAAGAGGTGACGCAATTCGTCCAATGCAGGGTGATTCTGAACTGATAAGAAGTAGGTCAGAGAGCTTGAAGATGTTTTCCGAGGTACTTTCAGGTACACAACAACTCGGAAAATTCTGAAGCAAAATCCGAATAGACCTCCCCAATCTCAAATCAAGTACTATCTCGCTGAGTTTGTGTTTGAACATGACAATCCCAACAACTTGTTGATTGTGTATTATGCTGGCCATGGAAAGCTAGGAGATAACGGTGGAGGATTGAATCTAACAGGGTAAGAAACAAATAAACCTAGCCAAGGAAGAGAATAATACTAACTACAAGAAGGGCAACAACGAGGCCGGATGAGAATAAGGATCTGCATGAGATCGTATGGAACTCTGCAGAGCATAACATTCAGGATACGCAGGGGGATGTACTCGTTATATTTGACTGCTGTAATGCAGGAGAAATGGACCGCAATGTTCGTGGTTCTGCTTTCACAAGAAGGGCATTCGAATACATGGCCGCAACTTCACACAATTCTACCACCAAGAAACCAGGCCTACATTCTTTCACAGCGGCACTCATATGGGCATTAAAAGAAATGGTCCGTTGCAAGCCTGGGAAAAAATTCAGTACGCAAGAATTACTGCTCAAGATCTTTAACGCGCCCAATTTCCCTAAAGATCAATCTCCGAGACTGTCAGAGCGATGCTCCACAGGCTGCCTGCGAAAGATTGTTCTTGCACCTATGGACAATGAACATGAGCTGGCATATGAGACAGAAGACAGCCCACAGAGTTTGCAGATAACAAGAGATACTCTGAATCTTGGGTTCGTTTTCGACAGAGTTATAAAGACGAAAATGGTGAAAGATCTAGCAAAGGATGTGTCTAACTTAATCAGCCAAGGAGACCTAGGCATATCTACAGTTCTATGGGAAGGTATCAACTCTGCGGAACCAATGCGAAGCGAACTTACGGACAGCGAGCTTCGAGCACTCGAGTTTGCTATTAATTGGCGAAACCGTGTGAGACGACGGAGGGGAAGTTCACATTCAGGGATTGACAGACCTTATTTATCGCCTATCTTGCCAAGAATAGCAACATCGACAACAACACTAATGCCCCATGATTCGTCCATGTCACCCGAAGAAAGCATGGTCAGCACACCGAACCCGGAGCAGTTGCCACTGAGCCCTGCGCCTGTCGTTGGAACGGACAACGACGCGACAAGCCCAATAGACGATACACCACAAAAAAGAAAACACGATAATGGAAAACTTCATGAATCAGAGTCAATTGATGCTACATCCAATCTGCTTCCGTTGCCGAGAAAGAGAAGAAAGACACTTCGATTTGACGACCAAGATCCGTCATCTCAGCCCCGATGAAATATAATTTTAATTGAACATTGCGCTCCAAGATACGATGGTCTTCGGCAGAGGCTTGGCGTTTTGCATTTCCTCAAGTATACACCTTTTGTTTTTACGTTGATTCATTTTTATTTGATTGTTGGGGTAGCATGGTCAACAGGTCTGCTTGCGCAATTGTTTTCTTGCATAACTATTACAAGACTTACAATGGGTTGAATATGAGAACAAAGAGCAAAGACATCAACACTCTGCTTTCGCATGAAGTCTCATACCTCTCATTCTTGGACCAAAATTACAGATATGTTCTTTGTTTTAATTTCAATAGAATTATGGTTGGATTGAGAGTCTCTCGCTTTCATTTGTCCTCCCTAGCAACTAGCACAGGTTTACACACAGTGTATCGCCTTGCAATATGTGCATATCACCAGTCTAGACTTATCCATCTTGAATATTCAACAACCAGTGATCAACCAATCCATGACAA
The DNA here is from genome assembly GCA_001465935.1 of Clarireedia homoeocarpa. Classification (NCBI taxonomy): domain Eukaryota; kingdom Fungi; phylum Ascomycota; class Leotiomycetes; order Helotiales; family Rutstroemiaceae; genus Clarireedia; species Clarireedia homoeocarpa. The sequence goes on along the minus strand of LNKV01000048.1, from coordinate 218,108 downwards.
CCTATCTCCAACCCGAAGTCTTCTACGAATCATCTTCGATCACCCACTCCACGACCATCCCCACCAAGATGCCCTCCCAACTATTCACATCTTCAATCGAGAAACTCCTCACATTCATCATTCGAGGTCTCTCCTATATAGTCTTCCTGGCCTTAATACTAGTCACTGGATTAATCTGGCTCGTGCGCTTCATCTTGCAGCGAACCGGACTCTGGGCATTAGGTCAATCAGTCTGGGCGCGAACTCCCCAGCTACTGAAAAAGAAATGGGACGAGAGACAATATAAGAGACGGGAGAGGAATAAGAAGAAAATGGAAGATCTGCTACAAGATGAGTCGCTAGCGCGTGGTAGAAAAGAAAAGGCACAGATAAAAGAGGCGATGGTGAAAGTAGGCTGGAAGAGGGGGGTGGGGAAGATGGATTTTGGAATTGATATGAAAGAGGATGATGGACGAAGGAGCGCATTGAATAAAGGGGAAGAGGGAATCTGGGTCGAGGATGAGGTTGTAGCCCAGGACGCTGATTTATTACAGACGTTGGAAAATAAGGCGGATTTTGGCAAGATTGCGGGGATTAGGGATCAGGCTGGACGTGGTCAAGGAAGAATTCCAGGGCAGAATAGAGATACGGAGGAGTTTCCCAAGTTTTAGGGCAATTAAGAAGGTGTTGTTACAGAGCTATTCGACAGGGTCATTCTGTTGGAAAATTATGAGGTGCACAGCAAATAGGGGTCTTCTTGTCCCACGGCTATCTGTGCACTTCGTGATTTAATCTATCACTTTTCTATATTGAAACCTCTAAAGCAAATTCCTCAAAACAGAGTATATTCAAGAGTCGTAGCTTCAATGTGTAGATGGGATGTCAAGGAATGCACTTCTTTGTCATGAAAACCTTACAACATCGCAAGCAGCTAGCTCGCACACCAGACTTCTTTGTTAACCATAGCTCCCACCCACAGCACACACCTCGTACCCATACGCCATCACCGTAGCTCAGCTTCAATCCACGCCCATCCCATATCAACCCAAGTAACCAGTCAAACTCACACAAATCCCAAGACTCCTAAAATAAAAATGTCACCCAACATCCGCAGCACCTCCCAAACCCTCACTATCCCCTCCTCCATCACCCCCCAACACAGCCACCCCTCCTCCTCCTCCTCCTCCTCTACCACCATCCCCACAGCGCGATTCCTCTCCCATCTCTCCCACCCCCAACAACAACAAGAACCCGCACCGCGCACCCACACCCTCAGCGACCACTTCCAAAACATGCTCGACTTCACCTCGACGCTGCTCGCCGCCTTCATCGCGTGCGTGCTCGCGATCATGTTGATCTACTGGTGCGGGATATATATCCTGCGACGGGTGCTGGGGATTAGATCGGAGGAGCGGGTGGGGGTTTGGGGACGGAGCGTGAGGGATGAGAGGGAGAGGGAGGGGGAGAGGAAGAAGGTTGGGTTTGTGGAGCTGGAGCAGGAGCAGGAGCAGGAGCAGAGGGATGCAGGGGTGAGGGATGATGGTGCGACAGAAACGTTGTCAGGTGAGAGGGAGAGGGAGAGAAAGGGGAGGGCGGGGAAGGCTAAGGCTAAGGCTTCTGGGTATGATGGGGGAAGTGGTAAGGGTGCAAGGAAGCTAGAGGGGGGTGCACGGCCGGGGGTTAAGGATGTGGAGTCGTTACATGCTGGGACGGTTGTGTCGGGTGTTTTGTGAAAGATTGAATGTTATACGTCCTCTTGGTGTAATATGGGCTGAACATCTCATGCGTACAACCTTTTCGGTGGACTTTACCTACGAGTATTCTAAGATAAACATAGCCAACAAGCAAATTGATGCCTGGAGTTATTTATTATGACTTTGTATTATCGTCCCCTAACCCTTACATGTTATACATCTTTTTGAATTATAGGACCAAACCTAAGTAATGTGATTAAGCCCCTTACACACCCCCACTCACTACTATAATCACTGACCTCGATGCTTGTGATCCCGACATCAATCCTCACTCTAACCATCACTCTCAACCAGAAACCTCCCCATAATATTCCACCACCACTCCTCCGTATCCCACCCCTCAAAGCCATCTGTGTCCATATCCATGCTTCCCAGCATCCTCGCATAATCACATTTCTTCCAAATGCCCTTTCCCTCTCCCCACTCCACCAACCGCCGAATCTCCCAAGCTTCCATACTCGGTCTGAAGATCTTTTCAATACCCTCAACATCGATTGTTGATCGTAGAGCAAATGCCCCTGTGATGCCGACCAAAACCTTTTTCCACATTCCCGTTACCAATTCACCTGTCATACTTCTCCATACGGGAATTTCGCCCCTTGGGCCAATGCCAGGTGGGTTTCGTATATCAGTCCAGTCTGGACCAAATATATCTTCATTGAAAACATAATCTTTTGTAGGTTGAACGTCCATTTGGAATCGATATTTTGCCTTGTCGATAGCTCGTGTCTCATAACCACCTTCTGTAAGTCCAAACTTGTTTGCTGGTACATTTGACTTATGTACATGAATACGTCCTTGAGCCTGTAAATTTGTGATTGCCATGACGCTTCCTTGATCGACCCCCCATGGGATGGTAAAACTAGATTCGCCGTTGCGGATTCGACGATCGAGATCATACTTGAAAAGATATGCTTCTCGGAATTGTTGCTCGTTGATGATTTTTCCGACACGTACGAATACCGAATTGAAGGTATCTGGAAGGTTGTAAACACGACCATTGGTGCGAAGTCGTTTGTTCTTGCTAATAACTTTGTCGGCGAGAAGTGATTCGCGAGCATTAACGATTACGCTATTTGGGAGGCTGGCAAGCAATTTGGTGGCTGCTTTGCTGTTCCACATGTCGTCAGGCGTAACAGCAGCTGCTCTACACCACGACCTTGCAAGCATATGATCATCGATCTCTGGCAGTGTGTTCTGCTCAAGAGGGTAGGTGAATGGTACAGAGTTGACCAGATTCATGCGATAGTAGACAGCTGCAAGTGGGTAATAGTATTGCTCCGACCACTGATTGTTTGATGCTTCTGGAGTAAGTTCGTATTGATAATCAAGATCTTCCATAGAGCCAGGGAGATCAATTTGCTTGCTCTCATTCCCAACTTTGTTAATCTTATTCATGGCCCAATCGATCAATGCATTCCAATCATAGTCGACAATATGATCATAATCAATTGACTGGACATGCCCTCTTCGATAGCCGATGATGAAAGCCTCCTGAAAGTCCTTGGTCCATTTCTCTATCACGCTCTTCTTCTTGTTCCATAACATATGCCAATACTTTCGAAGAAAATTGACCGAATAGTCCTGAAAAATGGTACCCACTATTACCCAATCGATGACCATCTCCAAGCCACCAAGGAGAGCGCGGATCACAACAATACCCATGGTCAAACGAGATTCTTCATCGGCTGGGAGACCTTGTTCCTTAAACCTTTGACGTTTTCGGCGTGCATTCGTATCGTAATTGGTCATCTGAATTCCAAGTTCCTCTGCAGCAAGCTTCACATCCCGATGCGTTCCCACGAGGTCGTCGGGGGTAGCTGTAAGACGGCGAGTATTTACCCATTTGCTCTTTTGGCTCTTACGGATGCCGATCACGACGCGTTTTTGTGGTTTAGTGCAGTCATCCAGCGATGGAGGTAACTCATCATCTTCGATCAATCCATCGTAAGGCAAAGTCTCCAATGTAAATGCAGTGTTCTCGGGCCATTGAACCCTAACTTTCTGCCGAGTCGCGGGTCGAAATGGATTGAGCGTATCCCACAGTCCAGCGGATTCATTCGAGAATAGATGCGGGAGACCTGGCGTTGCTGGATTGGGTGGTAGACTATTTATACCTGGATTCCTCTTACGACCAATTTCAGGATCAAGTGGTTTCGGCTCAAAATGGTTGAGGATATCCAGCTCGTTAACTCCATTGACACTAGAACTAATAGTTTCCATTGGATCAGGTGTCAGAGACCTGTAGGCTGGTTTTGGAAGTCCGGTGTAACTAGAGAGTATGCGGTCCTTCTTTTGTCTGGTATTGTATCTGGAGGCGCGAGTCGATGGCTCAACAAACGGTACTTCCTCAACCTCATCGTCCGATCCTAGAGATTGGTGTTCAGAATAGGTCTGCTCAGAATTCTTCTGTGATAAATGCTTGGACTGAACAGGTGGAAGCATAACCGTCTTGTTGGGATAAACGACCGGACGATGGCCCTCTTCAACAGATTGACGATAGAATTTGAGATTCGGGTTTCCTATGGTTTCTTTGTTGGGTCGAGCAAAAATAGGGTTGACACCATGTCCAAACGGCCTGAGTGACCAAGTACCAGTGGGAGTCTGTATGAAGGTAATAGGTTCTGGTAGGCGATCTCTTCTGATGATCGTTCGTTTGGGCTTCCGAAATGTATCCCAGGCACCACTCTCGGCGTTTTTTAGCACGGCCGATCGATCTAGAAGTTCAGTTGATAATGCAGCGAGCTCGTTCGTGTTACTCTGTCCTTTGTTGCTGCGGCCCTTTGATTTGGAAAGAGAAATAGATAAATTGACGCTGCCGAGATCTTGTTGGTATTGCCTGGTTTGATTTGAACTGCTTTGTGGCTCTGGTTCAGGGTAAGATGAATCGTCACTTGCATCATCATCATCATCAGAATCAAGCATAAAACCCATTTGATCTTTACCCAAATCTTCTTCTCCCTCTGCCGGCATGAATTCATCATCTGATGATCTTTGTTGCGCTTCGTCTTCTTCGGAACCTAGCATAGCATCTAGCTGTTCCGCTGATGTCTCAAACGATGCAGTAGAGGGTTTTCCGATCGTTTCCAACTGCGCGAGAATTACTTGTGGTGGAACAAAAGCTGAGGGGATATAGTAGCTGGGATGCTTAGTCTGGATGCTTTCTTTCAGGCTTTCCACGTCTGCTGCAGCGGGCCTCGGGGAAACCCCCAGCAGAATACTCCGCGAAACGCTCCTGCTTTTCTGGCCTACAAAATCGAAGGTTGCCCTGGTCATTACTTTATCATCAATCAAGTCATCCACCGCCTTGGCGTAATTCTTGAACTCGGGAAGGATGTCGGAATTGCTATAAGTCTTGAGCCAGCATGTAACGAATGCAAACCAAAGACCACGATCTCCGGGCAATCTGTTTTTGCTAGCTTGGAGAAGACCTTTAATGATAGACTTTGCACATTTGTCCTTCGTATCGGTTGATACAGACACCGGGAGTGCGATGTCTTCGAATGATTTGGTCAACTCAATCTTTGAGAGCGCCTCCACCACTGAAGGCTCTTCTCGAAGACTCTGGGCAATGGCCTGCAGCACCGGTCTTTCACCAGGCAAAGATTTATAGACCTTCGCAGGCTTGGCAGGTACGCTGCGAGCTTTTTTAGTAGGTTCTTTCAATCCCGCAACTTGTTCAGCCCATTCGAAAATAGAGTCATCAGAATCGCCACCAGCAGAATCCGAATCCCTATCATCGATCTTCTCTACCTTTTTAGAGGTCTTTCTCTTGATTGAAGATTTGACCTTCTTCCTCCGGGGTACTCTAACAGATCGTGGTTTTGTATCTTCTGGCTTGAAGTTGGGATTGCAGGTCGTTTGCGACTTGCTCAGATGGTACTTTATGCCTTCCTTGTTTTTGAATCGCAAACCACACTTCTCGCATTTCCAAGGACGAGCGGCAACTTCTGCTGGATCTTCCAATTGAGTAGACGAATTCTGGGCATTCGACATTTGAACGAAGATTCTAGCACTGACCAACTTCACTCTCATATCATTAGCTTTCTCCAGAGCCGGTTTTGTTTTTGCAATCTGGAACCGATGGTGGACCACTGAACCATCACCATTCTTTTCTTTGAGACGCAGTTCCATAGGATTAGATCCTGGCATGGATACAATGGGATTCTCCGCCATTCTCAGTACCGGTATCGTCCACACAGGCTCACCCCCATTTTCAGCCATCGACCAAAATTCCAAATGAATCCTGTCCGAGGATAAAACCAGATTTCCAAAATTTTCATTATATATAGCCGACATCCGACCAGAGACTTCCCCAACATCAATAGATTCGGCTTTCCTGAAATTTGCATCGTCATCTGGAGCGGGTAGTGAGACACTTGCGATCTCGCCCTTTTCTGCTGAATGGTCGGAAATGTTGGCCAGACTTTGAAGTTTGGGCTCAGATCTCTTACGCTTTTTTGTATTCGGATTACTTTGCGAAGAAAGTGACTCTACGAGGGACATTGGAGTCGCATCACGTGAGCCAGTCTCACGCGGAGATTTATCAGAGACCGTGGATGGAGAACTGGATTTTGTTCCTTGTGCAAGTTGTAAAGCGACCTGTGGTTGCAAACTAGTTGACCGAACTGGCCCAGCTTCATCGTGATGTTCTACACCGGCGTCCGTGATCTCCCTAGCATAACCCGGAGATGATGGTGTGGCTAGCTCAGTCGCACTACGGTCGCGCGGCCGACCAACAGACGGTACGTGTGACTTTTCTATGCTTCCTCTCGGTTCTTGTTGATTATATAGGCCGCCATCGGTAGCATAAGGTGATTTTGTGGAAGGCGGGTAGGGTTGTGTACTTGTCTCGATTTTTGTCCGGCCGAATTTTGGTGACTGTAGAGGACTCATTGGATTCGTGCCGGGGTTCTGCACATCAGGCGGAAGAAACCCTGCTGGCCATGAAGAGGGCTGTTTGAAAGTTGATTGCACCTGTAGAGGCTCTGGAGGAAGAAAACCCGCAGGCCAAGAAGTTGCTGGCCGTGGAGCCTGTTCGGCTAAACTTGTATTGGCCAAAGGGTGAGCTGCATGGACGCTCCCTTCCGGAAGATCTAGAGTCTGCCTTGCATATGGAGATCTGTAAGTACCCTGAGTAGATGGCATTGGAGTAGACTTTGGAGCGCCTGAGCCATATGGCGATCGATACGATTGAGTGTCTTCTGAAAATGATGTAGTATATGGCGAAGTGTAGGAACGAGCATCCGGTGGTGCACCTCGACCTTCAAGGCTCTGCATCAACGGCGGCGGCTGGGTACTTTGTAGTATTGATGGACTAGGAAAGTCATGGACAGGCATGGTTGGATTGGTATTCATAGGTGTGTTTTGAGCTGTGGTCCTCTGTGTAGCATGATCAGCTAAGTCATGTGAGGCCATGGGAGTAGTTGCAGCTAGTATCACCGGGTCTATATTAGGCCTGGATGTAGCCGGATTGAATACTGAAACTTGTCTCGAACTAAAAGCGATGTTGTTCATTGGAGTTGTTGTTTTGGAAGCTGATGACGAAATAGATACCGGCCGGATTGTAGAACTATCAGGCTGCGCGCTGAACGACTCGAACTCAAAACTGATGATACCAGTTGGAAGACTGGAATCAGATTCTTTCGCTGTGTTGTCTTGCTTCACCCCACTCCCCTTAGAAGCACGGATACGCTTCTTGATAGATCCGTCATCCACAGTTCCATTTCTTTTTCTCTTCTTTGGACTTGCTTCTGAGGCGATTCGAGCTGCTTCTGCTTCAATTGCTGCTTGCGCAACTTTTCTCTTTTCATCCAAAACTTCAATCCATGTCCCCATCTGACTTTCAAGCCAACTAGGATCTCGAAGCTTATCAGACTTCATCAACACGACCAGTGATTTCTTTGGCCGATCATCAGTGACACCAACGGGGTTGATGTAGACACCTGAGGCGCCCGCTTTACGCTTCTCATCGTCATGTTCTCTCTGCATCTCTTCATAGGAAGTAAAGACGGCGATTTTTGTGGATCTATATCCTGCATCCAACCTGGTGTGAGGCTCAAGTGTCGACTCTTTTGAAGGATCGAACAGTTGACGAGGTTTAGGTTGGCGACGGGAACTTCGAAGGCCATTCTGAGGTGGCTCTTCGTTCAACAGTTCTGGGGGCGCTTCGACATCTATTAGCTTGGCTTTTCCTCTTGGACGACCACGCTTTTTAGGTGTAGGAGTTGTTTGGAAACCTGAAAGCTCCGCAGCCGAGGAATAACTGAGAGTAGTTCCATTTTCGGAATTCTCAGCCCCTCCTATCTCATTGGTGACTTTGGGGACTGTAGATCTGGGGCGGCCGCGACCACGTTTCTTTACTGGCGTTTCAACCGGCAATGCTTCACTCAATTCTGCCCGCGCAGTAGACTGCCTTGCTTGCGATGCTGGTATCTGAAGTTTCTTCTCCGACAAGTTTGAGGAGCTCTGTGTTCCAACTTCAGTACTCGATATCTGTAGCTCAGAGTTGGCGTTAATATACTTCTGGGGGGTTTCCGTGCCACAGTCGACTTCATCTACAACAAGCGTATGTGGGCTCTGATTATCACCCATGGGTATATCCTCGGCTTGTTCAACGTCTGGGACGGATTGAGTTTCAGGTTCTAAGACTGCAGCTTCTGCGCTGACGGAAGTAGTTCGAGATGTTATGGGAGGCTGCTGCGAACCATGCTGTGCATGATTTGATAGCGCATTCTGCTGTTCAGCTACGTCATCAGACACTGATGACTGGCTCTCTGTAGAAGCGGCCAGTTCTTTAGATACGCCACTCATGGCAGGTGCAGCGAGTTTTCCTGGTTGTCGTTTTTCAACTTCATCTCCGACAGTCGGGCTCACCAGGCGCGTCGCTGGTTGGTCCGGGCCATGATTTGCCGTACCGTCAGCGCCAACAAGAGCTGAATGTTTATTTGAAGCTTCTTCTTTAGTAGAGCCGGCTGGCTTCCTTTGCGATTTGAGCCTAGTAGTTGTTGTGGGTTTGCGCTGTCGTCGCGTTGATTTGGGGTCTACTCCGTCCTGCAACACAGAGCTAGCATCTCCCAATGTCAGATCATTCTGTTCACCGCGTAATTCCCCAACGGGATCTGGCTTGACTGAGACTTTTCTCACACCATAACCCAACGCAAATGCGTCGTCAATCTCTAGATCCTTGAGGACAGCCCCTTCTGATGCGGGGCACAAGACGACTACATCTTCTCGGATCAGAAAATGCTGCCAAACATCGTTTCTGAGCGTTTCGCTCTTCACGATCTCTTCATTAAACCGTCCATCAAATCTTTCAAATAGTCTCTCAATAGAAATTCCTATAGCAAACGCAGCTGTCAGCGGTCGTTCTTTCGGCCACAGTGCTCCACATGAAGAGGTGTAGTGTAATTGTGATTGGTTGGTTGGTCGATGCCACGTGAGTTCGCTTCCATGGAAAAATGAAAAAGCACAGGAAAATGCCCCGCAGGAGACAATCTCGACCACGACCACGACCACTGCACCATCAGAACTCGTGGCTGTGGACTGAATGTGCAGTACTTTGCCTTGGATCTTTGATTGTTCTTCAAACTCCAATAGGAGTGCATGGCAGTGCATGGCAGTAAATCGAAGCCACCGCTAAGAAAGACAATTTTCGAATAGAAAAGTTTCGACTCACCATCCTCTCCATGACTTTTGACCAGTCGCAAAATCCAATCTATCATTTCATCCTGTGATTTCTGCATTGCGAAAACTTGTCAGATCTCATTGTAGAAAAGCCTCGGCTCGAACAAGAAGGGAGATGTTCAATTGCAGAATAGTAAGACCAAAAAAGGCCGAGAAAGTTGTTGGAAAGTATTTCGCGATGATCAAATGCGAAAGGCGAGAGAGATGTTTGATTTCGATCATTCCGAAACTTTTATTTTGGACAAGGCTGGCGCTGTTAGCGGGTATTCTGCGGGGTGGTTGTGGCTGGAGACATAAGGCTCTCATCCAATTGTGGCTCGGTCTCGGAAAATTTCATAAGGCTGATATATATATGTATAGGAATAAAGAAAGTACAAGGTGTAAATCGACAACGCTTCCTCTTGTCTTGATATTAGTTCACTGCATTGTTGTGTTGCTGCTATTGCATTACTACATAAAAGCCTACTGCCCTGCCTTCTCCCTATTTTCCTTCATCATCTGTCGATATGACTCAACGATACTCTTTCGTACTTCGCCCAATTCTTCCCTCCTTCTCAAACTTCCGCTGGCCTTTGGTACATCTTCAACCTCGACCTTTGCTCCCCTTAGTTCCTTGAACTTAGCTCTAGGCACCTTTGTAAATGTTGGCGGTGCTTGTACAACGTCATTCAACCCTCCCTTCACTTCCCCTCTATTCTTCGCAACTTGAGCCCAAGGATCATCATTCCCATCATCGACTTCGCCAACTAGCTTCTTCCTCTTCTTCTTTTGCTTCTTGCTACCCTTCGATCCCGCCGCATCGAGGTCACTCTTCCATTGCATCTGTCCATTGGCGTCCATCTCCATCTCCTCTTCTTCTGCAAGCTCTGCAGCCTCGAGCCTTCGTTTCTGGATTTTTGCCTCCTCTTCTCTCCACTGAGCATACAATCTGTGCATTCTCTCTTCTGTCTTTGTCCGTTTTATTTTCAACCCCAGCGGATCTTTGCCGCCCTTGGCACTTTTATTGATCAATCCTCCAATGGGCAGCATGGCATCGACTCGTGCAGCGAACTCGGACATTCTCTCTCCGGGTTTGATCTTGGGAGTCTCTACCGCCGGTTGCTTTCCTACCACATCCTCATTTTCGGTGCTTTGCTTGTTGTTGGCCTTTGCCTTTTTCGCTTTCGGCTTCTGCGCGCCGTCATCCAAGCCCTTTGGTAATCTCTTTCCTTCCTTGAATGCCATCAGTCGCGCAAAGGCTTTGGGGGTATCATCGTGGACATCGGCATTCCTCTTTCTTTTTTTGTTCGCACGCTTCGGGTTAATTTCTGTAGTGAAGATGCCATTGGAGTTGGATGATTTCGAAACGGGTAGAGGTTTTGCGATGGTTGTCGGAGGAAGATCAGTACTACGATAAGGGTTAGAAAAGAAGCCAGATGCACAATAAATTCAGCCATACGTGGATTTGTCTTCCCCCGGTTTTCGCGTATGCTTGTGAGGCATAACTGCGGGATGATATGGAGGTTAAGACAAGATGAAAACAAATTCCTTGGTATGTGGGAAAGATTGTTGTTTTGTTGCTCTAAATCCGATGTCGTCTAGATTTGCATTGCGAAGGGGAAAAAAAAAGATCGAGCGACTTCCGACGAGCGACTACCGACGAGCGGCGTGTACTAGGATTGATTCAGGGTTCTGGTGCAGCACTAAGCAGCAATATTCCCGGACTCTACGAAGGACTTACTTGAATAGGATTCAGGATTCTAGGATTTGTAGCCACCGAATGAGGCATTTTTCTTGGCGACCCCAACTCTCAGGGCGTCAGCAATGAGATGAGGATGAGGGTGAGGGATGGGGTGAGGGATGGGATGAGGGGTAACTGTCGTCGGCAGCTGTTGCTATGCCTGCCCAAATTCCGCAGAGAAGGTTATTGGAAAAGAATACTGTAGTGGTAGGAATTTTTCTATTTTGTATTTAAAAGTCGAAATAAATGAATGACGCTCCGCTGGCTCTCCGAAGGCCACTGCCGTGGAGGCCGACTTGGGCTCGAAGGGAATCTTTTCCTAGGATATTCTAGGTGAGTCTCCTGTAGAATGTTCCCTTTTCCTAGTAAGAAGGGGAAGGGGAAGGGGAAGGGGAAGGGGAATTATCTCGGGGCTTATGCAAAACTCCAAGAATACTTTGTACATACGAGCGACCATACGAAGGAGAAAGTGCTCGTACTGTACAAACTAAGTTACGAGATTTCCGTAAGCTGCTAGTTCTAAGCCTTCCTGCTTTGAAAACACACAGCACATACACAAAACACACATACCACATAACTTGCACATATATCAAAACACACATACCACATATCAAACACCTAAAATGTATGTGCACGTTTCGCGGTTATACTTCGTAGTAAGTAGCAAAACATCTCCAGCCAAACTAGTCTCTAGTCGTGCGTGTGAAGGTGGGAGACGTCGAATCTCTCGAGCCTTCCCAACGCTGGCTTGCTGCACGTGCTGTGCGTTTGCCGACTCAATGGCTGCGACGATGGTTGCGACGACGCCATCGACGACCATGCTCGACCATGCTCGACCATCCTGACCCTTTCCCTTACCCTTTCCCTCACCCTTTCCCTCTTTCGTTCCCTCTTCCGTTCCCTCACCCTTTCCCTCTTTCGTTCCCTCACCCTTTCCCTCACCCTTTCCCTCACCCTTTCCCCCTCACCTTCCCCCGGACCAGGAAACGCACGTTTTCCTGTGTGTTTGCTGTGCGTTTGCTGTGAAGATCGGACATGCACATGCATAACACGACTGACTGACTGGCTGCCTGGCTTTGCGCTGCCATTTAAACTTTGCTCCCCCCTCCCCCCCCTACGTGGTGCAACCATACAAATTGGTGCAATGTGCCATATTGCCGGTGCCGGTGCCATTTCATCTCAGCCGCCCTCGTCAAATTACCTTCTCGTATACTCCCACGATACTTTCTATTCCACTTTCTCTTAGTCACGCCGAACACCCATTTCGCTCTTTTAGTCACGCCGGTATCAATCGGTCGTGAGATACAGTACACACTCACTTCAACTCCCTTCGCCGTCGCATCACGCACAGCCAACGTCTGGAACTGCATGACGCAGCTAATGCCGCCCTGGTATCGATAACCTGCATTTGTCTCTCGTATGTGCATTCGTATGTGCATTGGATCCATTCGCTTGCTTGCCGTTGCTGCCCTCTACAAAAGTACAAATAACTCACCATCCATAAGGAACAACAGAACGAACTGTGGTGACATCTCCGAATCGAATCGCGACGCCTTTAGCCAGCCAGAGATTCCAGGGTTAGGATTCCAGGATTCCAGGATTCCAGGATTCCATACGAGCGAGCCGAACCACAGACCCCTTGCCGATCTGTCACTGGTGACATTCTCTTTCATTTTCATTCTCATTCTTTGCCTACGGACAGAGCCACTGAGCTGCTTTCATACAAAGGACGGTCAATGTTGAAACTCGGTTACTCTACTTCGCACACGCTCCCATCTGGACACTTCAACGCTCCAGATCCTAGAATTGGTTTTGCTTAAGGTCTGAGTCTGGCCCTGACTTAGAATAACTCTTTCTTAAAGTCTGACTATCCGCTCTCTCCCGGAACCCAATCCTATTCCGCCATTACCCCCATGCGCCCCATGCTGCTTCCCTCACAAAACAAAATACCTCAATTCTCAATTATAAAACACCAACAGATATTCAATTGACGAAGAATTCGAAACATCATCGTACAACCGTTTGTGTACCACAATATCTTCGTACTTCATACTTCATTGTCGTTGTTTGGAAAAAAAAAGAGTGCATCGCAAACGCAAACGCAAACCCCAAACGCAAACGGTCTAGATCATCTCTCCTGCAATCTGCAACCATCAAAAGGGAAAGACCCTGCCGAGCCTGCCTGCCAAGATCTTGGAAACTAATCGAGACGACCGACCAAGATTGGCCCACCACCGGACGACTACCCGCTGACGATATCACCGAATCTACCGGAAGACTTTACAAAATGGCGGAGACGACTAACCTTTCTTCGATCCGCCATTCCTATGATGACGCTACCGCCGATTCCGATTATGATTCGAGCAATTCAATTGACGGCGGCTCCTCGATGGAGATGGCCTTGAAACATCCTCCATCTTTCGACTATTCAAACACAAATACATTAGAGGATGGTTATATAAATCGGCGGTCGAACGCCAGGAGTACAAGGAGTTGGTGGTCCAGAATAATGACGGTTCGGAGTAGAAGGAGACAATCTCTGGAAGACTTTAGAAGGAAGGAAGATGGTGACGGAGATAGTGGAAGAGGTCTGTTGACTGGCACGTCCCATCGAAGACCTCGACAGATCAAGAATGCGCTGTTCAATTACTTGGTATTCGGAGGTATCAGCGGCTTGGGGATATTGTAAGTCTGCGACATTGTTAAAATCTCGCCGCCAGTGCTAATCGTTTCTTTTCAGATGTATTCTCCTTCTCATCAACCTCGCACTTGGCATAGCGACCATGATCTGGTTTGGCGATGTCGACACGGCCCTAAGGAATTGGGGCAAGCCTGGCACTGGTACAGAAGATTTGGCCTGGTACCCTACCGATTTCACAAGAGATATTAACCCCATACCATGTCATTCGCACAACGATTACTGGCGACGAGTCCCTCTATTCAGTGCGCTACGAGCAGGATGTACAGGCGTCGAGGCAGACGTCTGGCTATTCGATGACGATCTCTATGTTGGACATAACACTGCTTCACTGCAACGAAACCGAACCTTTCAATCGCTTTACGTCAACCCGCTCGTCCAAATCCTCAAACAGCAGAACCCTGAAACGGACTTCTACAATGGCACATCTCATGGAGTATTCGATGCGGATGCTGGAAAGTCTCTCGTATTACTTGTGGACTTGAAGACAGGCGGTGCAGAAACCTGGCCGTGGGTTCTCAAACAACTCGAACCACTACGAGAACGCGGATGGCTATCTTTCGTTGAGAACGATACCCTTCACACTCGACCCATCACTGTTGTCGGGACAGGAAACACACCCTTTAATGTTCTAACTCAGAATGCGACCTATCGCGACGCGTTCTTCGATGCGCCATTGGACCAGATGTGGACGCCACGTCATACTACCCCGGAGACGAAAGACAGGCCTGATATGGATGATTCCTTGCCAGGTGAACGTTTGGTCGAAGGCGAAGGGTCGGCCGAAGAATTTCTCCATACCTCTTCATCATCCAGCTCGGCCAACCCTGTTTCAACGCCATCTCCCACCAATCACGGCCAAGGCATGACCGGTGTCTCCGCCAATACCACCTTCACGCCACTAAACTCCTACTACGCATCCGTCAGTTTCGGCAAAGCCGTAGGCCACGTATGGCGCGGTCGGTTGAGCCCACGACAGATGAAAATCATCCGAGGACAAATCCGCGGCGCACATGAACGGGGTCTGAAAGCTAGATATTGGGATCTACCGTCGTGGCCGATCGGGCTGCGCAATCATGTGTGGGATGTGTTGGTCAAGGAAGGTGTGGATTATTTGAATGTAGATGATTTGCGGGGTGCAAGTAAACAGATTTGGTGAGATGGCGGGGTATGTAGATAGATACAAGGTGGTTTTGGTGGGGGATACGTAGTGTGGTTTAGATGAGAGGATGGCGTTGGTGGTTTGTTTGGGTTGGTTTTGGGTATACCTTTGGTTTTTGGAGAAGGGGAGATTGGTTGCATTGGAATGAAAAGCTGCGGTCTGGTGGACTAGACAGCATGTGTATGTATATATGGGAATGATTGTTCATGACATAGGACTACATATAGTATGCATAACATATTTGGACAGTGAGCTTTTCTATCTTTACATTTGCATTTCATCGTTAGCCATGAACCAGGCCAAGATTAGGAAGTAGCTCAAAAACTATACACTCTTGAGCTCTCTTGTTTCTTACTCGCGCACACCCAACTCGTCCACTGTATATTCTAGTATTCCAGCTCTCTTCAACAATCGGCTTTTGGTAGAGCATGAAAATTAGAGGGGCGAGCGATTTCCTAAACTCAGTGTCCACACATAGTATAAAACACAGCACAGCATAACACAGCACAGTACAGTACAGCACTTAGTTCGTATCGCTCTATCCCATCTTTGTATAGAGCAAACAGAAGGAAAAAATTATGGTTTATAGAATTAGACGGTAAGTCACCAACTATGTCCATGATTGCTCCGAGTCATTTACATTATCCTCTTATTCGCCTTCCAATTAGCGACTACATAACTGAGTACATTGCATTGCGTTGCATTGCATTGCATTGAATCATCTACAGTATGACATACTCGTATATCTCTTCCAAGTTAAGCAAATTCAGAGACTTCGTCCAAGTCATTGAAGTGCACAAAGCCCATTACAATGAAGCAAGCTCTCACCAATCTCTCACCAATCTCTCATCTGTCTCATTATAATCTGTAACCTCGTATTTCTTCCTTAACCCTTTTCTTATTATAATCTTACACATTCTCACCTCAGTATACTCTATTCCTTCCATTCAATCTCACATCCATCCATCCATTCATCTCTCAGTCTCTCATAGGCATCGTCAGCATCCTATTCTGTTCTAGTCTGTCCCGATCCTCCTTCTCATTGTCAGAACTTTCGTCCTACCTAGGCTCCTTAATCCCATGACCTCCTCCAACCATCTTCACCCACCCATAATCTCCATTCACTATCTATCATATCCGAAATCTAACGTGTCCAGATCAGCTCATACACACATTTACTTCTGGGAGCGACGCCTCGAGCAATATGGATAGAGTACTATTACACACATATCACTCACTCTTCACTTCAAGCGAAAAATGTCTCCGACTTATTGATATATATACTGTGCCTCACACGACATCGAAGTTCTCATCCTTGCACAATTAATTGTACAGTAATCCAACCTAAAACGCATCTATCTCATCATCGTCTGATGCTAAGCCTCGATGTTGGGTTAGCTTGTCTAGAGATGACACGCACACCACATACACACACCCCCTTCTAGTGACATGCTAGCTATCAGCATTCGTAATTTTATATATATTAAGATCATCTCCAGTCTTAGCTCAGTTCGTTTGACCTACCTACACAGTCATACGCGCATTGTAACTAAGACTATATATATATGTATATATCCCATCAATCTCACTCACAGTAACAACCCAACCCAAGAATCAGGTAATCATTTCCACAAGTTCCTCCCTTTACCTACCAAAATCTAGGAATACGAAGGTATCAAAAATCCAGTTTCATTTCAGCTCGTTTTCCGGATCAGATCAGAGGCAAGTGAGTATATGATATCAATCAATATCTACTTTTGTAATCTTACAATTATATAAATCAATGCTCTTGAATTTTTTGTGTTTCCTAGTAGGGATATACATGTAATTCAGGTAAAAAGAAGGAGCCCGGTTAGATTCCTGTGATACATTTTATTGTATTGTACTGTATATATATATCTATTATCCCAAACTCTCCCTCCTCAGAACAACCTCAACTCAAAGCAAAAAGCCAAGCTCTTCTTCTCCTTCCAAACACTAAAGAATAGTCAGCTGACTTAGCTAACACTCCCCCTTTCCCTCGCAGAATAGAGAACGAATTTCTTCTATATACTTGCTGATAATCTTAAATCTACGCATCTAACTTCTCTTTCTCTCTCCCTCTCCCCCTCTCTCTAATGATCCCTATCATATCTACATACATACATACATACATACATACATACATACATACATACATACATACACGCAACAACCCACGAACCCTCATCAGCCCGTCCGTCCCGTCAAGCATATCCAACTCCGATCTCCTACCACCCCTCCCTCTACTGCTCATAAGCAAAAAATCAAGCAAGCAAGCAAGAAAATATAACCAAAATATAACCAAATTCAAACCCAAATCAAATCAAAGATACCACCCAACTCCCTACCACTCAATCGCGCCGCCTCTCCCCTCCTCCTTTCCTTCTCTTTCTCTTTGCCATCCAATCCAATCCAATCCACTTCCACTTCCACTTCCACTTCCACTTCCACTTCCACTTCCACTTCCACTTCCACTTCCACTTCCACTATCCGTTCTCTCTCTTCTATTCTATCTATTCTATTCTATTCTACCCACCCATCTATTCTTTTACTGCATACACATACAGACATACACGCACCCACACAAACAAAAGAAAACCCAACAAAAAGTCCAAGTTACTCCCGTAAGCAACTTCTTTTCCCCAACACAACTAACTATACTATACTATTCAGTACAAGTATATCGGCATTGTCGAGTTCATAACATCCTGTGGTGTCAAAATAAAATAAAATAAAGTAAACAGTGTTGTTTTATTGAAGTTTGAACATGCCACAATATAATGCAATACAATTATTATACTCAAGCCAACCAATCAACCTACTAACACTTCTTTCTCCATTCCATCCAACTTCATTCATTCTACTTACTCCCTCCACCTAGGAAAGGGTAGATAGAGTCTATAGATCAATGGGTGAAAGTAAAAGCACTTGCCCTCTCTCCCCCTCTTTACTACAACTTTGTCATTCGTTCACACTTCACGTACTCCTTAATCAATCATCCACAGCAGCAAAGCCCTTTCCAAAAGAAAAAAGAAAAAAAGAAAAACACAAATAAAACTATCAATAGATTCAATTCCATTGCATTTCATTCCTTCTTCTATCATTTCCGTTTATACACCTATCCCCTCTGTATTTGTTTATTTCTTTCCCACTCTCTGTCCGTCTATCTATTAGTCCATCAATCGATCTATCTATCTAGAGAAGACAAGATATTCTAAAAGATAAAGAACACGAATTTGCAGACAAGTACCATCATCGACCTCCAATCTTCTCTTTTACTCTTTCTCGTTCTCCTCACTTTCTTCCCCGAATACCTTGTATTTCAGCCCATCACCACCCTAATTTTTTCCATCCAACATTCCCATCCCATAGTGTTTCTTCTTTTTCGTTTCCTACTATACCTACCTACTACCTACCAAATTATCAACCACTACCCACAGGCAGGCGCCCAGTACAGTCCAACCAGAACACCAACCAATCATCCATCAATTCAATCATTCATTCATTAATTCCCATCACGATTCCCCCATCTCAATTTCATCCCTTTAAGAACTCGACCCAGAACCCCCCACCAATCTAGGTAACCCCTGCCATTTCTCCTTCCCAGGCATCTTCACCCTCCCAAACTCCTCATCCAGATCCAGAATAATCTTCAAAGCATTCCGACTCCTCAAATAGCTCAACGGGCCCTCCTGACCTGGCAAGGCACTCTTCACCGTTTCTCCCACACCAACATGCATCTTCTCAGCTCCGCCATGACCACTCCCTGGCATGGGGAGAAGGCCCTGAAGAACCTCGTACGCCGCGAGCGTGAAGCCGAACTGCGGACTGCTTCGGAGAATTCGAGCCGGACCACCCTTGAAGAAGGCCTTGAATCCCTCCTCCTTGAAGATGGTTTTCGCAGCATGGCCCAAGCCCGTGTAACTACTTTCGCCCTTGCGTGCCTCGACCTGCAAGCGCGTCTTGATGACGTCGCATGGAGTGGTGAGATACGCAGCGGGCATACCGGCAATAGCTCCTGCAGTCAAGAGTTGCACGATACCCAATTTCTTAGTTTGCGATTCACCAAAGTAGTCGCGTTTGAGATGGTTGTATGTAGGGAAGTAGATGGCGGAGAATGGGACGTCGCGGAGAAGACAAGCCGAAGCACCTTTGTAGAGACCGACGAGACCAAGGTTGCGCACGATCCAGATGGCAGAACGTCTGGGTGTGCCTTC
Organism: Clarireedia homoeocarpa; assembly: GCA_001465935.1. NCBI lineage: Eukaryota > Fungi > Ascomycota > Leotiomycetes > Helotiales > Rutstroemiaceae > Clarireedia > Clarireedia homoeocarpa. Next base: position 198,871 of record LNKV01000048.1, on the reverse strand, counting down.
AACGCTCTTTGCAACTTCACCTTGTACTTGTAGTCGAATCTTTACAATTTCGAGAGGGTTTGTGAAGATCTGTTTGGCAGTGTTAGCAGGAGTCGAAGCGGAAATAGAAGTGTAAAGTAGTCCAAGGCAAAACTTACGACTTGACAAGCACCCGCGGTACCACCGGCAAGAATTTCGTGCCTTAAAGCAATCTTTCCGTCCTTGCTTGAGAAGTGACCACGGACAAGGTCATTGACAGTCAACTTGATAGCCTTCTCCGGAGCCACGCCAACCAGCTGCGGCAAGACACCAGAGTATAGACCTGTGAAACCTTCATTCTTGACAACCTTCTTTGCACAATCCCAAGAGTTTTTGTAGAGCATTTCTCCCACACGAGAAGATCGTTGATTCTGCATACGCGTCTTGACAAGATCGATAGGGTATACCATGAACGCACCGAATGCTCCTGCTAAACTTCCCAGGGCGAAATGGTGTACAGATTCGAGGATGCTGAAGAGCAAACTACCACCAACGGCCTGAGCTTGACTGCTACCGTTTCCACTCTTCTGGTAGGCGTTGTAAGATGATTTGCGCCATGATGCGTCGAGGACCTTTGCGAAATCGGAGAGCCCGAGCCTGCCGGAAGGATTATCGAGACTGGCAAAATGGAACAAGATATCTGCTTCCATAGGTGTGAATAAAGAGAATCTTGTGATTCTTGCAGCTTCATTCAAGAAGTCTGTCCTTGTAATCTTGCCATCAGTGCTCTCTGCGGTTGCTTGTCGAATGATCATCTCAACCAAGTCCATCTCCCTTATCATATTTTGGAAGGCTCGAACATTGGCATATGAAATTTTGCTCCCGGTGGAGATGTTGCAGAGGGTATGGAGGTTTTCGAGTAGGTGGTCGGAGAGCTTGTGTCTGGCGGTTTCGAGAATGATGCGCTGGAAGTCTTCAGGCTCAATGTATCCATCACCGTCCTTGTCGAAGTGATGGAAGGCTTGACGTATTCTCTCTCCTTGCAGACCACGAAGCATCTGCGAGAATTGGGGATATGTCAAGTCATGTCTTCTTTTCTTTCCTCCACTATACAATGTAGCCCATTCACAGTTCCAGTCAAAGGGGATGCTATCCGGTCCCTTGTTCATTTCATACAACTTCTTCAAATCATCGTATTTGACGGTACCCGTGCGGTCGACATCGAAGAGGCGGAAAGCAATCTCGTACTCGGCATCCGGCTTCGCGAGAAGGTTCTCAAAGGTCCCCCAATCCTGTAAACTGATCTTCCCGGCACCCCTTCGATCCGCCACACGGAAGAGAATTGCATACTGATCGCGCTTGATCTTGTGCTATAGAAGGCAGAGTAACGTCAGTTGAGAGATTTGGATAAAGCGGGGAAGGTTTGCGGATATGAAGTATTGTGAAGCATTGTAGCCACCTACATAGTCCTCGTCCCTAGGCGCAATAGCATTGACAAACTCCTCCTCGCCCATAAACAGCTCTCCTGTCTCTGCGTCTTTGAGCGCATTCTTTTCGAAGGTAGCTTTCGATTGTGCAGACAATTGCACATCTCCCGCTACTTCGGAGCCCAATAATGTCTCCTTCACGACCTCCTTCGCCGTCGTAAAATCTGACATCTTGAAACGATTGAATCGGCCGGTCTCTCGAAGAAAGTCAGGACTAACAGAGTTGAAAAGAATGGATGAATGGAAAGTTTTCGCGGAGTCACCGAGGGTGAAGGGAAAGATGTGCAAGATTACCGGAGTTTTGTTAGTCACCCGAAGACGGAAAAGGTTTGTCTGACTGTCAAGGGTCGAAAATAAAAATTTCTGAAGCTCTCCCGAAATATGCCAACGTGAGACTTTTATCGATCAATTGAGAACGACAACTTCTGCTATTCGAGAACCAGGGGAAGCACGGGAAGCACAGTAACAAACACAGTAGTCAGGCCACGTCCAGCTTGTTTTAGTGTACGATTTATGCTGGGGACGAAAGGAGACGGGAGGGAGTAGAAAAGTGCCAAAAACGTGACTTTCGTGGATTTTTTCTCGCAATTAGGATGGAATTGTGTGGAGCTGAATTGGAAGAAAAATTACTAACGGAACCAGACGGGGACAGCCTCGGGAATACTTGCTTGCCGAAGCGTGGGGAACTGCTCAACGAACCAATAGCCGACGACTTTTCCCCCTTCAACCGGAAAATGACCTGGTGCTCGGATGGGGTTGATCCTTATCCGATACTAGGATGACAGAATGTCTCCATTTTGAGCACAGTCTCTTTCCATTGTTAAGGTTATCGGAGAGCAGCAGCGCTGGCAGCCAAGGGGCTAAGCGAACAGACGAGGGGGAAGGCATGCACGGTAGAACTGCGAAATCGGATGAACTTCTTTGAATTTAGCAGTCGGGTATACACAGTTGAACAATGTTCTAAGACTCAGCTATTCATCAGCCAGTAGTAGTGTTAAGAGGCAAAGTAAACATATATTCCTTGACGGCTTAGTAACGAGTTCTTAAGCATAGTCTAATTCCTCACTGATTATGAAATAGTCCTATCACTATCAAATGATATGTATCACTTCACTTTTTGGTATCTTAGGTACAATGCACGCAAACTGCAAGAGAGAAGATTTCCTCCGAATTATTACAAAGGAAAACGAGAAGGAACCGCAAAAAACAAACAATACGTCGCCACCCTGCCATTAACTCCCCATATCAATAAGGTATCCATAGTAGGTCGCCGCCCATCCGCCCATCCGCCCATCCCACCATCCCACCATCCCATCATCCAGCCAGCCAGACCCCGGCCTCCAATGACCCCAGTTATTTTGGTATCTCTATTGCACTCCACAATGGGTTCCCAGCGCAAAAGCAAAGTCATGTATCTCATCGGATCATGAAAGTCGTAATGTCAGTGATAATAACAGCCATACCAACTATACAGTTGTAATGGTTGAGATCAATGAGCAAAGTTTCTTCGAAGAAGAAAACGGAAAAAGAAAGGTACAGAGCTACAAGTGAAAAGGAAGAGCAGAAAGAGCCATCGATTATGAGAAGGAGGGATAATGGCAGCAAAGTAGAATGTCTTTGTGCAACGCCGCCGACGCCACTGTGAAGCAAGATGGTCTAATCAAGTAAAAGTTGGTGTAAAAGTGAATCCAGATAGTCGGTTAGTCAAGATGCCAAAGGAATGGTTGACGATCTAGATCGTCATATCTGGTCCAATAAAATACAAAGAATCGAATACGGTGTGGTGTGACAGTAAATCGTCTGCGATAAAGTGCTCAACCTCGAGCCTGGATCATTCTTTGAGAGTTCTCTTCGATGGAAAGCCTCGGGTCGAACCCAATTGAGGTGTACGCTGTCTCATCTGTCGAATTATTCACAATCGATGATCGACGGCGAGCCCCTGGGATAGAGAACCCTTTGGCCATTTGGTCCTCAACGTAGGTAGAGGCTCGCTTGTACCTGCGGTCGGAATATTTATCGAAGACAGCAGCGTGATGTTTGCGAGCGTTTTCGCAGCATTCCATGATCAATGCTACTAGTGGCTTCAGTTGAAGCCATGTGTATCCAGAATAATAAACATGAGCTGGTGTCTATAACAACTATTAGTAGTCATTCAAAACAACAAAAGCGACGCCACATACCCAATCACCCTTGTTGAGCATAAGTCTAGCAAATGCATGAGCCGCAGCTGCAATGAAGCTTGGCGGGCTACCAACAAAGCGCTCATCCATGATGGTAACTTCCAAGAAGTATTTAGCTAATGTTCGAGTCTCCAAATCGTAATCGTCGGCCTTGCTGATGCGACGGAGGAAGCTCATAGGTCCAGGCCAGCCAAGCTCAAACTGCAACATGCTGAGCATGAAGCGTTCAGCCTTGAGAATTTCATCCGCAGTGTAACCCCCATCAACCATGTAGACAATCTCACCAATTGAGGGGCAGTTGATCTCTTCGTACTTTGCAGCGACGAAGATGGCAGTAGCACCAACCAATTGGAGTTTCCCGAGCGACACCACCTTCTTCGAGAGGAAGCGATCGATATAATTAACGCATAGGAAAAGAGTTTCGGGAAGGAGCGAGAATCGGTGGTGAACTTGGATCAGCCAATCCATTAGGACGGATCGCATGGACCATTGAATCTCGGCTTGGGTATCCATGTAGTGAGGATCAGGTAAGAGCTTGTTCTGTGATACGAATCCATTGGTCAGTAATGGTTGGAGGGGGTAAACAAAGCAGGGATGAGAGGTAAATAAAGGGCCGCCGAGATGACCAACAACATACGCCATGAACACGCGTCGCGTGAACAGCAACAGGAAAATCAAATCACTTACCTCGAGTTCTCGCATGTAGGAGAAAATTTCGTCACCATATTCTGCGACCATGCTAGTATCCCACATTTCATCCTCGATATCTTCAGGGGTGCGCGACGATTCAACGAGGATCTTGGCCTCATCAAGCTCTTTCTTAATCTTGTTGGTGACCTTGGGTAAGATAACGGTAGTGGCACCACCAGTTGTATTTTCACCTCGTGATCGATATGAGTGTGCTGTTGTGTAACCTTGTTCATCGTATACTTCTGCTGAATCCTCTTCCCAATATTCCTCTGGCTCAGTAGATAGCGCTGGTAATTGTCGGTCGGCCTTCTCCCGGTCAGCGGGTGGCTGTCTTTCTTGTTCCTCTTCTGCAACAGCTCGCATTTGTGTTTGTTTGACAACCTCGGCCAGAGGCAGGACCTGCTGAGGTGCATCGTGATAGATAATGTCGTCGACGCTGCTAAGCTTCACTCCGGCGCAAGACTGATCTTCCTTGCTGATTTGCTTGTTCTCCGTTGAACGTAGTACCGGCTGCTCCGATTTGATTTCAGGTTGACTCTTCGTTTGCTTTGGCACGTGGGTTTGAGCGTTGGGTGCGTTGGAGGTGCTGGGCTTGGTAGACGACGGTTGGATATTCTCTGTAGCGGTGTCCTTGTAGATAGTAGGTGCCTTCTTGGTCAGAGTTCGTTTGTTTTGTGCACTCTGCGCAGGCTTTGCGAGAGGAGCAACAGGTGCTTGCTCAGTGGGATGTAGAGCCTGTTTTGATCCATTGATATTGAGAGGTCGTTGTGCTGGTCGGAGAAGAGCGGCTGGCTTGTCCTGGGTAGCGACAGGCTTGACAGGTTCATGGTGAACTGGTTTTCCAACAATGGCAGAGTCATCATGACTGGTGTTCAAAGCCTTTGCAGTGTTGCTGACATCGCCAAACGCTGTTCTCTTTGCAGCAGCTTTAAGTCCTCCGGCAGCCAACATGTTGGATAATGTACCGGTTGACTTGTGTTTATGTAGGGTTGATTTTTGTTTGTTAACTAAAGGGGCGACGTTCTCATCGCCTTGATTTCGATTAGATCGAAGAGGTCTTTGGGGCTATTGAAACATATAGTGTCAGGATCTTTGTTCTGCAATTGTATGAAATCTAATTTGAAACTGGAAATGAGGTTGACAGAGTGATGATGTGGAATGTAGAGGAATTGAAATGATTTTCTTCCATGTAGGAACGTGGAATGAGAGACATGAAAGAATGTTCCTCCTTTGACGTGCGAACAAGGAAGGAAAGAGCGAATCTCATGAGGAAAGGGAGGGGTAATGATATGGAGGACAGCAACTTACTCGGGCGTCCATGGTTGAAAGCCAGATATGGTTCACCAGAACAGCAAGAATTATGGTGAAGTAAAGCAAAATCAATAAACGGTGGTTCGGCGCTGCTATAGCAAAAAATTGAAGTGAGTGGTGAAAGTTTCGTGTCGTGGAGTAAGCGCAAAGGTGCAATATGAAGCTATCGCGTCGCAAATGTCATAAAGCAGTATGGCAGACGTGGGATGTATGCGACAGCGAGCTAGAATTGTGTTTTCTTTCCAATTGGGCAACCTAATTAATGCAGCGACGGGGTTGCGGTGCGGTGTTGTACTGTCAATTGTGGATTGCGCTGCGAATGTGGGTTGTGGATTGTGTCGATTCCAATTCCTTTTTTTTTTTTTTTTTCCCGCACCAATTGTGGAAGAACAGGAACAGAAGCAGAGAAGAAATCCCCGCAGCTGAGAATGGTCCACAGAATCCAAATATGGGTCCTTGAATACCAAATGGATGAAGTGAAGGAGGGGAAGGCGGAGCGCAAAGCAAGAGACAAGAGACAAGCAGTCGGTCAGTGCAGTACGAAGGGCAATGCAGGGCAACAGAGTGCAAGTCGTGGTTGGAGAAGAGAAGGAAAGTTGAGGTTGTTGATGCGAGTTGCAATATTATTATTGTTTGGAGCTCGTTTTGCCTGGAGAGCTGGAGGGGAACCGGAGGGTTTCCAGATTACTCTGCTTACTGTCATTTCATTGGTTGAGGGGTCATAATAACAACATGGTCGGTGCTCAGCTCCCTTAGCTTTGTTTACATTTAGCCCGAGAAGAGTTAGCCGTAGTTAGGACAAGGCTCAGACAAGGTTACGACAAGGTTACGCCAATCGTCGCGTCTTTCTTTCACGTCTTCCACGAACACAATGAATTATCAGAATTCGGTATATCTCCAACCACGCAAAACAATATTGCGCCACTTGCCCTTCGTGCCGTGCCTAGATGGTTGCAGAGTAGTGTTCAGTCATTGAAGATATACTTACCGCCTTCTTTGTGCGCTTTGACGCACTCTGCGCAGAATGACGTTGATGCCCTAATTGAAACGCGCTTATCGACTGCCAGACGCCAGATCACGTGGTGATAAACAAAGACCTAAAGAGAAATTTTCGCTCGATATCAAACAGCACTTGAAACCGGACTTTGGTTGTCGAGAATTACCATGGTAGTAAGTTCAAGGGACGTGCAATGTCTCCATGTATATATACATATATACATATATACATACATACATACATACATACATACATACATACAAACATACATAAAGTGGCTGCGGGGAGATGGATGGCTCTATCGTGGTCTGTGACTCGGTCGGTTTCGGTTTCAGAAGTTCAACAGCTTTTTAGAGAGAGATGGAGCGAGATGGTGCGAGACGGTGCGAGATGGTGCGAGATGGAGTGAGATGGAGAGAAAATGGCCAAATCTCCCAATCTCCACGCCTTTTACCGTGGTTTTCCTCGTATGGTCATGTCAGCGACGGGCCGAACACCTGCCACGAATTCACAGCACAGAACTTTCTTACAAAGGCAGTTAACCTTCTCCACATCATTTCATGCAAGCAAGAAAAATGACCCCATTTTGTCTTCTCGCCATTTGCGCATTGGGTTTAAAGCTGCGATATCCCAGGAATGAACTGCCGCGATTGGTGATCAAAGGGTTCTCTTTCCTAACCCGCAATCGAACCTCACATCTGAAGAGGGGTTGTGTGGCCTGTGATTTGTTGGATACGAGAGGATTTCACATTTTACGGAATAGGAGCGTATCTTCAGCCGATCAGAACGGACCAGATCCGAAATCCAAAACAACTGGGACCTTTTCGAAAAGCCCTTTGCGCTTCTGGCGCGCACTTGTTTGGAGGGGAAGTAGAGGATATACTAAAGTACTGTAGAGGATAAGAAGTCACCCTTTCGTCCTCTTACCCGCACTCGCGCCCTATCATATTCTCGCGCAGTCAAATCGGGTCGCAGGGAAGTAAGTACCAGGTAAAGCCGTGTCGCGAAAGTTCCATGTTTTTGTTTATGATTGTGCCCCCGGTGGTTACTCGTAACGTTCATGCTATCAAGGTCGCAGCTTGGCCGACCAAGCACGATGTCGGGAGGAAGGCGAAAGAAGTCGCGCTCATTGGACAATCGGCCATCATCGGCAATCCTCTGGGGTCGCACTTGAAGATAAAGTTGAAACGAACAACAGGTTGGCCGGCGCATGTACCGTATGTATCGGAATGATGTCGAAGAAGTCGAAATTCGAAATTCGGAATGAAAAGATGAATGCGCTGCGGAGCGCATCGCAAAACACAACACAGCACAACACAGCACCGCACCGCACTGCACAGCACAGCACAGCACCGCCCAGCCCAACCAAACCACATATGCGATGCGCCAACAAGAGGGAAACGTGCGACGAGTACCTTCCTGGCTTCTATGGCTCAGGATACTCAAGGTATGCACGAAATGTGTGTGTACGTCCATCTACGACCAAATTGTACTAGATACGTCCGTACTTCTTCACAATCTACTCCACCTTTGCGCATTTTTGCCCCCCCAAGCCCCTCCATAAATTTTCTACTGGCTCAACGCTGGTGATGATGAGAAAGATTGAGCCAAGATATGTCATACACGATTCAGAGCGATGCACTGCACTACTATTAGGGAATTTGACAACTGCATCTGCGTCAGCACCTGCACCTGCACCTGTAGCTACTCGAGTACTCTTGCAATTGGCTTCATGCGCCGCGACAGCTTATGCGACATGGCTTGGCTAGAGAGGGAAACTTTCTTCCCGAACTGGAGCGCATTCATCGCAAATCGCAGTCGCAGTCGCAGTCGTAGTCGCAGTCGCAGTCGCAGTCGCAAAAAAGAACAATCTCCCGTAGCTTTTGCTCAGCTCATTCCTGCGCCCGTACAAGCATACAAGCTTCGGACTAGAGTACGGAGTAGAGTAAACTTTTGCGCCGTCAATCGCAAAGAGCGTTGAGAGGCCGCACTATCATTAGTGGCCGCAGAAACCGAAAGCCGAAAGGTCTGGCTGGGTCTGGCACGTCTGGCTCGTCTGGCTCGTCTGGCTGGTTGGTCTGCTCTGTCTGTAGTCTGTATCTGTACCTAGGTCTGTTGTAGCTTCTAAGTCCAAGAAGGATAAACGTATTTTCCTTTTTCTGTCTAATTTGCTAATCAGCTACAAGCATCAATTGCGATTTGAAACTCGTGGCCAGCGCATACCTCCTACCAACATCCTAGGTCGCAAATCCATCCGGGTTTCTTGTCGATGAAGGGGTAAAAGCGGAAGCGGAAACGGAAACGAATCTCCAGGAAAAACGTCCAACAGCCATTCTTTGAATAATCCTTCTCGCTTTCCCTCACCGACAATACGATATCTTCTGCGACGAAAGGAAAGAAACGGGAGGGAGAGAGGGAGAGAGGGAGAGAGAAAGAGAGAGGCAAATGGGCGCTTCAACCCATCGTACCAGGTAAATGATATCAACCACACATTGGCCCCTCATAGTCCGTCCGTCCAAAGCTTTCGCTCCACTTCTATCCCATCAAAGTCGATCTTCTTTCTCCGCTCATCGAAAGTTTCAATATCCGTAGGTCAGACAACTGCCACAGTCCCACCCAAGAAGAGGTCCCTATTTCCCTCCAGGACCAGTACCACATAATTAGCTACCTTTCGTGCTTTGCTGCTCCTCCTCTCTCTACTCATGAATTCCAACGTTGTACCCATGATCATCCACATCCTGAACACTTTATCCTTGCTATCCACTGATCCAGATGTGGGCGCATAACATCATTGGCTGACTGGCCATGCTTTTACTCAAGCACTTGGCCTTTGCGTTCTGTGTTGTCTCGACCGCACTGGTCTAGTTGTGTGAGCTGCCGGTAGCTTGTGAGTAAGTATCATGTATGAAGATTAACTAGGACGGGTTTTCGATGGATCTCATTGCGATCGCATTGGATGGGATGACATGTGCGCTTGGGGAGTTCTACGAATTTGCGCGCAATCTATAGGTAGAGCTTTCGCAATTGCTTTCGCTTTCGTTGACAAGCTTGTTGAGGGTTTTGATATTGAGCCCACACTCATTACCGTAACAAACCCTACCCATCCAACCAATCCTGTCCTTCACGGGGTCCCGTTTCCATCATCATTGCCTTCGTTCTAAAAAAGGATTGACAGATGTTCAAGCCGAAAACGGGATGGATCGGACTCGATTCGAAAATGTCTCAATATCTATTCAAGACCGAAACTTGACCATTGCTGTGGCCGCATAGCTTGATAGGCTGGATTTGGGTTTGGCTTTGGCTTTGGGTTTGGCTTTGGCTTTGGATTCGTAGAGAATCAAATCCTACCATCAACTTATGGGGGAGGGCTGTTTGTATACGAGTAGAGGATTGGGCCAAATTCCCAACGCAATGGCATAGATGCTGGTGCGGAGCAGAGCAGGTAAACATATCTCTTGGATGGGATGGGCATGGGCATGGGCATGGGCATGAACATCTCAATCAATGCCAGCTTGACGAAGCGTTTGGAGAAGAGGGGAAGAAAGAGAGGCATGATATGATGACCTTACCTACTCAACTGCTTCAAAACAGAAGGCGAGAATTCTCCAGTTCTATAATTCTACAAAGTACCATTGCTTCCTCTCCTTGGAAAGAATGGATGTGGCCGTGTGGTCAATCAAACTCAGGAGAAACAATTTAATATGAGAATGACGACAAAATATGTAATTCCCGTAGAGTACCTTGGTTAGCATACGAGGAGCTCTCACAAATGCGAGCGAGTTATGGAAGTTATTCCTGTTCAGCCAATTTTATGCATAGCACTAAACATAATTCTGAGTAACGAGGACCGTTGACCTTCTTCCACCACACACCGAATGCAGGAAACCAAGAAAAGGCAAAGAGAAAAGGAACATTCGACGAACAGGTTACAACTAGTATGTATCAAATACAATCCATATATCCCCAACCCTCGAATCATTCCTTCTCCTAGAGACCGATTCTGCTTCGACACCTCATCTAATCATTCCATCTTCCATAGGGTTGTGGCCGACAACGCTTTGAACGGAACTACAACTCTCAATGCCTCAATAAAGCTCACGACAACATTCTCTCTCGTCAGCTGTAAGTGTTTATCATACTTTTTTCATATGCGATCGAGGCTAAAGGGCTCGATGTCGCCCTTTCTCGCTCGTTCATCCACTGCCGTTCGTCCCGATTGCGGTCTTGTCGCAGGAAGAGGAGTACCAGCCATTTGTGGCAGAAGCAACCACAATGCCATCAGTTCACTTATCCCTTCATCAAATATGATTTCTATGCCATATTGCACTATGCGATGATGTAAACTGACAACTTTTCCTTATCCAGAACGAAGAATCATCACGACGCACTCTCCCGCACTTGTCTATCCGATTGACTTGCGACGACAACGGCACACTCCGTCTCCCCTCCCAAGCTTCTCAAACACAATTCTTCGTTATACAGCATTTGATCACAATCATTTGCGATTGGGCTAGGACGGAACAAACTTCGCAGACTGAATGGAATTGTCCAGCCTAATTACTGGGTCACTGTCCTCCAATACAGAAACCCGAAAACTCAACATTACCACTCCTCCACAGAGAACACACTCGTACCCGACCAGGGACATAATCATGTCGGGAACAGAAATGGATACTGGGGCCGGCCGCATGGCCACTCCACCAGCGACCTATGGTGCTGCTGCTTCGAATATGAACACCCCACATAGCAATGGAATGTCGCCATTCGGGAGTCCCACCCCGAAGAGTGTCGCATTCGAACTTTTGTTCACAGAATCACCTCAGCATCGCGCGCGTCTACCCATGCGGGTACAAATTTACCCCCATGATACTACCGATTCAATTATTACTACTGTGAAGAACTTCTACGGCCTGTATGCGGGTCCCGGTGGTGCGAAAGGTGTCAGTTTCGAGGATGAACAAGGGAATACCCTCATCGCAAGATACGAGAACTTTAGAAACAACATGGTGGTATATGTCAGAGTGATTGAAGAGCCACCACAAGTATCTGGTTCTTATGATCCATCTCCATATCACTCTGGTTCGCCTGTCCACCAGCAAGCCTACTATCCGGGCGATGCTCAGCACCTACCACCGCCCCACCCTGCACAGGCACTCAACTATGGTCAACCTGTCTCAAGACCTACATCAAGGACATCGCGAAAGCGTAGTCCTTCCCCAAATCAGGGACGCGGTCGCAGGAGTGCTTCTACTAGTACCAATCCACCTCTTCCAACCAAGAAGAGTCGGTCGCGCTCAGGTTTTAAAAGCCGTGGTTCCAGCACTCACGGTGGCTTCCAGGAGCTACACAGTGATGGATTGACGGGGTATAGTAGTGGTGACGGAGCAGCTGGATCTGTTACGAGCAAGGCAAAGAGTGAGCACCTTGGCAATACTGAAATTAGTCTTGACAACATTGTCGAGGGAGGACGACGAAAGAGAGCAAAATTTGAGAGTTCTGTAAGTCTATCCGACAGCGCATCAATTCCCCACTCGTAGGCACTACGACTAATTACTATTTCTTCAGGAACTTCCTCTTTTTGCTCCCCCTCAAATGCCTGCTGCCACCTCAAACTCTTCCGTCTCGCCGGCCCGACGCATGGAACATCAAAGATCGAGTTTCCCGTACACGGGACTTTCGCAAAACCCGTTTGCCAACCCACATCCTCTACAATCACCACAAAGCTACAGCAATGGGTTCGGCCAGCCTGGTTTGTACTCTACCCCAGCAGCACAAAATCGTCGTACTCGTGGAGGATCTTCGTATCCTTCTGGTCGTCAATCCGTTAGTGCTACGCCAAACAACAGTTCAGGTATACTTCCGACGCCGGACCCAACCGTCGGTAGCTGTATGTCAGAAGAAGATAAAGACGTTGCCCTCCAGTTGATGAGACTGGGTGATATGTCCAATATCTCTCATGGTCGCACTTCCGCTTCAACCCTTGATGATACCTTCAGCGGTCGCGCGGATGCTACTTCTTCGACTGGTGCTACCAGCGACAGTGAGAGCGAAAGCGATATTGAGCTACCACCTCCCCGCCGCCAAAAACGGGAGCCAAGTCCCATCCTACCACCCGGTCTTTTCAAGAAGACTCATCTTCACTTGGATGAAACTTTACCAAGCCAAGATAGCACAGAGCCTAGCAGTGATGAGCGCGATTATGATGATCGCGATGAGACATTTAAGCTAGAAGAAGGGGTAATGAACGAGGCGATCAAGCCCAAAGTTTCCAAGACCAAAGCTATGAATCAAACTACGACCAAGCCTCGTAGCTCTTCCACTGTCGTGAAGGCAGTCAAGGCACCCAAACCTACCAAGTCGCACAAGCCAGGGGCTGTTGTCAAGACCAAAAAGCCTAGTGTCACAGCTACCAAAGGGCCAATGTCTCCCACTTCTTTGCCCTCTCAGTCTCGTAAGACTTCTATTGCATCTGCATTAAACTTCCAGTATCAGTTAGGTGATGATGAAGAGGATCTTTCCTCAAAGCCTCGCTGTCAACGATGCAGGAAGAGCAAAAAGGGCTGCGATCGTCAACGCCCCTGTGGCAGATGCAAGGATGCAGGAATTGGTGTTGATGGGTGTGTGAGTGAAGACGAAGGCAATGGTCGAAAGGGCCGCTATGGACGTCACATGGGCGTTCCTGTCAAGAAGGAGGATAACCCACAAGTATCCATGTTCCCCCCAACTCTCCTTGTTGGCGGTCAAGGGAATCCAGAGAAAAGCAAGAAGAGAAAGAGGTAGTCATTCTATTTGGTGGCCATACCATTCGATCATGTCGCAGATCCTATCTGTTTTAACAACTCTTGATCGTGCCATCTACGAAGACCACCTCCTCGTTTGTCAACAGAATATTCCTGTTCAAATAAATCCAGTTTTCGGAAAACTGTCAACAAATACTTACTCACCAAAAGTCCTTTTTATTTTTGCATCCCTATTTGGGTCAGCGAGCCATCAATTACAGCACTCTAGCATAAGCGGTCGGTGCCTTTGCAGTGTTTTCGACTATTATATTATTTCCTGTCCAGGTTATCAGCGCCGTCTTGTCTTTTGTTTGTTCAAACTTGGTTTAACTCTGGTGCAAAGCATACATACACACACTCCTTTGATGATTGATGCGTCTCTACGAAACATCCTTATGATTCTCTTTTGTTGTTTTTCCATCTTACTTTTTCATTTGTCTAAGCAAACAATGCATTTTCTGCTTGCTCGGAGCGAAGTGTACTTTTCGATATCGTGCCAGCATAGTTTCTCTTTGATGGACTTTCACCGTGTACTGTGTTACTATGAGTAGGATTCGGGTGGACTGCAGCGTCTTTGTTCCAGGGATTGATAAATATGTCGATCCCGTCGCGCATCTTGGGCATGTCCTCTCTGTTGTCCGGTTGATGTTGCACAACCTGTTTCACTTCTCTCTTGTTTTTTACACGTTTCGTGGCTACGCCCGGCTCGGCTCCGCTCTTCCACGCTCTTTACTTACATTGTCGGACTGCTTGTGAGGAGTAATGGCTGCACGGGAACGAGCTGGAATTGGGATTTGTTCTGCTTGTTATTTGTTTGGGAGTGATATGGATCGGTCTGGGATTTTCGGTCAACACAAAATAGAGAAACGGATGGTGGATTTAGTGACAGGTATCGGTAGGAGGAAGGTGGAGGTCAAGATGGATGGGTGGTGGAAACGGATTTGGTAGGGTGGGCTGCACAGGACTACCATGATTCAGTCACACTACAAGCTTTTTTCCCTATTCTCTCCTTTTTAAATAGCAGGATCAAATTTGGGACATGCATGGTGAGAAATCAAATGGAAGAAAACCATTTACAAAATTGTTTTTCGTGCCAAGTTATTTTAATGAAGCTTTGCGTATGAGAGAAAAACTACATGAGCGCAACCAACTCAATCCGTAAGCGCTAACTCTGAATCTATGCCGGCGTTAAACGCATCTGCGCGCTGCAATCGTAGTTGCGAAAGTAGTCGTAGAAGAAAAATAGCATCCCACCAAATATACCCCGCTTTGCTCCCCTCATTGGATGGGACCAATCGATGTCATCAATTTAGTGTGCCGTGCCGTGGGCGCTACTGGCTTGCGCTAGCTGGTTTAAGCGTAGATCACATGCCGTGCTCGCTTAAACGAAAGGTGTGAAGGGGTATATTCTATCAGGTGATCTTATTTCACGTGCTGTAGTGTGGTTTGTCTTATTCACCGGTGTTTTGCCGAAGGGGTGTTGAGATTTTGGTGATATATGTATCTTTGGTTGAAAGGAGATCAATATCCTTGTCTTTTCTAGAATTTTCGAAAATCACCTTCACTTCCTGGATTCAAACTACGTTTTCATGATTTCCGCTCCGAAGCATAGTCATTATCTTCTACTCCGTTCATTCATCGTTCTATAGTATCTGTTGAAAGCAGAATCCGTAAATAGACCACTCACTGTTCATACAGCTTGCTTTGGAAATTCTTGGATGTTTGGTTTACTATCAACTTTAATGTTTCTCTCGTAACTTGTACGAAAACAACTCCCCCCGCCCCCCGCGGGCCACTTTGTCTGTTGAAAAGACATACAAGGAGGCTAAAGTGAAATAGGTGCTGAGGAACGTTATACTATGGAATTCAAAAGTGTTACTAGCATGGGGATTAGCTTACCTACAGCTTGATGTACCCCAGGCTGCAACATCTCAGTATCTTCATCTTGGGCAAGTGGAATGCCGGTTCTGTAAGAGACAGTTGAATGACTGAAGTGGGCATATATCTCTGGCCTAGCTCAGGTGGTGGGTAGCATTCACGGTTCACGAATTGTCTCAACTTGACCTGTCACTGCATCAAGAGAACTCTCTGGGACTTTCAAGAACACGTCTGCATTGATTGGGTCATAATAATCAAGACGAAAACGAAGGTGTCTGGGGCCAATACCGCTCTATAGCAGCAACAAAACCGAAGACAAGCAGTACAACTTCCAAAATTTTATCGAAACAAATCCAGCAAGGCGGTAGCAGATGCAAGATGAAGAATATGAAGTGAACCAACCTACATGAAGTCCCATCAATCACCGAGCCATGCAAACCCGCGGCTTCTCCACAACCATCCTCGACAGACCACTTGTGAAGATCTCGAAATCCACACACTTCAGCTTGCTCAGCGGACTCCCAAGCTCATGCATAGTAATGCCCAGATTATCTTCAATATTCCTTGCTTGTGGTCCGTTTATTTCCAGTTGTGCAACAGGGGGTTGCACGATCAGCATTCTCCTCCAGCTTGCTTCGCTCCTCCGAACCGCTTTATTTGTAAAATCAACCTTCAATTTCGAGTCGCATCGAGAGGCAATAGTGGGCCATTGAAAGGAATCATTTCTTCGACGACCCCGCGGATCATGTATGTATCTGCATCTTATATGGGTAGATCGCAAATCCAGGAATTGCGCATTGGCACAGGGCTGTAGCAGAGGATTCGGTATGGGGATGGATGTCGCAGGGCTAGCTCGCAGAAATAAAGCTTGTTGTAACGGTGTCGATGATTCTATGACATCGTAAAAGCTTCCGCTGACCATCTGTGCGCGAACAAGATCGAGAAATGGTAGTTGCAGAAGAATAAGTTCGAGAAGCTCAGGAATTGCGAAAACCTTCTGAACCGAGTTCACCATGATGAGATCTCGCACGTATGTGAAGAGAAGACGGGATGGTAAATTGGAATAACATTTTTAGTAATTGTGAGCCTGTTTCAATTCTTATCAAGGCGCGCACCAGCAGATGTTTGTTGGTGGTCGGCTAAAGGTCGTTGTCCTCCTTAGACATCGAAAAAGGTGTTGATGGTGGTCGGTAAGGTTAGCACAAGCCACACCTCGGTTGGTCGAGGCGCAGCCTTGCTCCCCAAATCCTCTTAGGTTGGAAACTCACCCTGTTCACTTCATCATTTTATCGACACGCTTTCACATCAACATGACTTCACTCGGGACGGTAGAATGCCATCTCATGTTATAAAACAATGGCGCAAAATTCAGACGAGGATATCCCCAGGGAGTACGGGGTGCTGACCTCGAGATCAACAAGCATTTGCCAAGTTGTCACCCGAAGTGTTGCAGGAGATATCATGAAACTCCCGAATTCAACAAAGGGGTTGATGGGATACTGACATCAAATTTAAGATGAAACTTGGATGCTTATATATTACGGAGAGTATATCGTGTCTGATTCCAAACTCCACATTCTTCACGGGGCATTCTCCACTTTCTGCATAAATTGTGGGCGATCGTGACCGTAAAAACTGGTTGTTGGAACCACGGTCCTTGGAGCTCCTTCCAGTATCTGAATCAGTGGGCTGGATATGTAGATTCCGTGCCTCACCCTTGGTAAGATCTCCCGGTGGTGGGAAAGTTGCCGTCAGGGGTTCCCTTCCATTTATTCTCGAAGAACTTCATTTCCATGCTTTGATTTTTGCTATATTCTCTTTCCCGCGCCGTGTCATGATCAGCCTGACATCAGATTTACTTTGGAGACGTACGATGATAAACTCAATGTTTAACCGGTTCTATTAAGCAAGGACATTGCTTTGTCTTCTATGGGTACGTTGGGGTCACAAGTTGGTGACCCGTATTTGGGAGATGGATTTTACCAACCGAGGGACCCGGGTCGCGGGTACTATCCAGACTATGAACGTCCTATGGTAGTTCCTCGTTCATTTGGCTCTTCCAGCACAAAACCTAGAATTGAATTTCTTCGAAAGCCTGTTGCAATCGATCTCGGCTCCTACGAACCACTGCCAAAGCCTCGGCCTCAAGAACAAACACGAAGAGATCTACCTATTCCACAATTAGTCGATAAACCAGTTGGTTATTATTTGGTACTTCAACGACCGTCTCGTGCTAAAGCGGAGGAAGCCCCCAAACCATTGCCGACGCAAAGAGGCAGATCTGGCTTCGCGTTTGGCTGTCTACCAAACAGAAAGCCTCGACTGGGCCCGCAGCCGGAACCTGAAGTGGTGCAAAAGAAACCTGCCCCGCGAATGCAGAGGCCACCACCACCACCGACTCAACAGCGCTCAGTCTTTGCATACTATCCAACTTACGAAGTACCTCCCGCCACATATGTCAAGACATCCGAGCGTATGCCCGTAGCGATGACGCAAAACACGACGAGTATAAGGAGGAACCCAAGAGGCCAATACCCCGACTATCAGTTGTGATTTTTGTTTACATTGTGATGTTGTGCGGCACGAAAGGACCACACGAAAGAGTGGGCTGGAGGTCTACTTGAGGCAGCGGAACCCCGGCGGTAGATCTCTGAGACGGATCAATATAGAATACTGCCTACGAGCGAGAAGATCTCCAGCACCTAATACAATAGGGTTATGGTCATCGCCCCTAGGTCGACCACACACATCTTCAATGATGCAAGTTCATACCTCAACTCTGCACCAAGTCACAGAGGCGTATCTTCGGCCGATGTTTGGTTGATACTTTAGTAACTCACGAACTACTTACTATCCGCTTCAAAGTGCCATGTTAGTTTGGTGAAAATAAAGTTCTATACGGAAGGATATCATTGCCGTACATTATTCTATAGTAGTTAATGGGCTAGAATATCCTTGGTGGTAGGACCAACGTCACATGTTTAAAACCCACGTATAATTTACTTCTGTACATATCCGTAAACTAAAGTGCAAAGAACTAGAGGAGAAGGGGAGCAATAAAATTCAAAGAACTTTCAAATTACATTAATGTGATTGTTGTTATTCCCCAAGGCCCAAGCAAGAATTTTCGTTGTTCATAGAATGTTTCAACCCAAAGAAGCAAACAGTTTCCCAAAAATGCCAAAATTGATTGATGTAAGTCACCTGATTGAACGTTGTAGGGCGATGCTTAAGAATTAAGGCCTGCGACGCGCAGTCTATTTGACTAACGGGGACTGCCTAGATGTTTACATTTCCTGGATAGTGTGACTTGCTGGTAGTAGTAATTCATATTAGTACAGTACTCACCGGCCACGTCGTATCTCAGGTTCACGTTGCAACTTTCTTTGAACAAGAGTCTGTGCAAAATGCTTGTATGAGAGTTGGATGAATTAAATTTATGGTATTTAGGCTAGAGACTGTAGGCTAGATACTTAAAGCTCTTGTTTTATCTTTCCACTGTCATCTCGCTGCGAGCTTGTTCAGATTCTTGGAAATCGTGTTGAAACTCTCGTTACGATTCTCGGGGGACATTATTATATGTTTTGTGACTTCGTTTCACCTTATTCCTATGGAATTGCAGTATCGAGGATGGGATGCTCGCTGTCGTGTGGGTTCTTAACTGAAGCTATAGTTTAGTTCGAAGTTGCTCATCATAAGAATGAAGAACATTCCCCTATTTTTATTTTTATTTTGAAATCCCAGGGTCGCCATCCCAAAACTCTTCTGACCCTACTTGAGACTTTATCCCGCTTCTTGCCTGACTTTTTGACACTTGTTTTCGATCAGTCAATCGTCTTATACTGGAAAGCTTCTTGTAACTACGTCTCATGAGTATTCTTCATATAGGTAGAGTCGGCAGCTCTCCACTTCTGTGGAAGGCCGCCCTCTCTCCTTTCCGCTGTAGATTCTGCTGACCTCTTGGCCGTCATTGTTTGGTCTTGAGAGGCGACTGGATCATCAAGGAAATATATTCAGTTAAGTTGATCTTCATTCTGACTCAAATATCTAAAGACTCTTACGTTGTATTATAGACTCAACATTCGAGCTTTTGTTCTGATCGGAGACTGAAAAAGGCATCTAGTATCGATACAGTCGCCAAGGTACTAGCATATCATGCGATTGACTAAATCGTAACTTTCGACCTTCGGGAAGCATTACAAAGCTGTCCGGAGGAAGATTTAAGATCATGAACAATCCAAAAGAGAGAATACCACATACAGAGATACTAAAAAAAGTAAACAGCAAGCAGCATTCACACCCGGAGAATAGTGGCAATGACGAAGTAAGTATAGGAAGTGCTCCTATATGAAAATGGGAGTCTTGTACTTGTACACAGTCAGCTGACTGTAAACTAGTGGCCAAAAAGACTTGGGTGCTGGAAATAGATCAAGGAAGCTTGTTCATAAAATTCAAAAAACGGATAAAGGTCTCCTAGGTCAGAAGGAACACGAGTAATTCTGCTACTGTACAAGAAGTTAATCTCTCACCTCTACTACCTTAACTTCCACATCCCACCAGTGGGTGTACTAACTATCCGGCCAACTCCAAAACTTCAATGTTCGACTAAAATATATACTTTTGAGATCTCTACTCTAGCAAGTGTATATACGAGTTCTTGATGATTAAATTGTATTGCTGTAATCAGATATGTAAGTTTTTAATATCTAGGTTGCATTTGAACAATCAGAAATCCGAAGTTGGTCGGATACTTAGTACATCTACTGGTGTCCCTCACCCACAATTCGACCACCTATATGATCTCCAGAACTTCTATTTTCTCTCCGCTCCCATATTTCAATTCAAGCGGTTATTTTGCGTGTATTAATCCCTAATTATTAATGAGATGTTTTTTTATTATCTCGAATAGACCTTTTGCTCTATCCTTCGCTTTCTCCCGAAACTTTTTTGAACTCCTGTTACTCTGTTCCTCGGGAACCTTGTTTTCACTTTTTTTTTTCAATTGGCAAACCATCAAAGTGCTGCAAGAAGTTATAATTCAAATAGATAAAAATATTTTGTACTTAAAAGGGAGACTTTCGTTGAACCCACTATGCTCTATGTGTTTGGATTTTGTAGAGATCGTATTATTTTGTTGGGAAGCTCCTGTATTTTGTGGACCTCCGTTAGTTGTAATAGCATTTGCTGCAGATTCAGATAGCACTATTTCATTGTGTGAGAAGCTGTAAGTTGTAAGAATATAGATCACTCTGCATTGCCATAAGATGTTACTCTCTGAAGGACATGCTGAGAAAGTGGTAAGTTTGCTGGAGATTATTATCAGTCAAAATTCTTCTTACCAGATCGAAAGCATAGAGAGTCTGTCTTACTCCTCTCTGGAGTCCTGTCATTGCAGTTGGCACTCGTTGCGCTCGACTTTGGAGGCATATTTTAAAGAACTTTAAAATAAAATTGTTAAGCGCCAAGGATATTAGAAATGTAAAAAGAGTGGAAAATGAGACTATATAGTCGAGCTCAGAATGAACTGTTCTGAAGTAGTTGAATAGTTCAAAATGCTGTTGTTCAACAGGATATTCACTCACTCTTATCACTTACGATTTAGTATCAAAACGCCGAAGAACCCACGTCGACAGTGAATTCAAAAAGTACCTAAAACTATGTCGACAATAGATATATGATGAAGCTACTCAAATAGTTTCTAAACCATCGAGTGAGTCGAATTACTTTGCTCTGATATTACGAAGCTCAAGTCCAAATACATCTGAAAAGACAGCCAGCGACCAAATCCGCGCTGTACAAATTTGATTCCCAAATGATATATTCGAGAGATGTAGATGGTGGGTAATTGACTGGCAACTTCGCAACAGGCCAGAAGATACCCAGATATTCCAGATGCTTAGGTGCGGGGCTCGCCAGCTGCGCTGGATTGCTGCCGAGATATTCACTTTGCAAGTTGGTATACAGTATAAGGTGCTTAAACATTTAAATAGTGTAGTACCCTTATCAATCAAAACTAGAGTTCTATCTTGTCATATTACAAGAGACGGTTTCTATGTTCGTGTCAGAGGTTGAGCCTCCTTAACGGACATCTCGCTTAGTTGCCTAGAGTAAATCAGCCGAGAGTAGTAGACTAGTACGTAATGCGGCTTGAAGGGTGTACAGCAGTGGATGTGTTTTCATATGTCATCAATTACTATCTCCAGCTTTTAGCTTGTGCAATTGATATAAGTTCTTTTTCATGTTGGATTTACGTCTGTTGAGTCTCTCCATACAACGAACAGAGATCTGTGTACAGCCACTACTCTCTTGAATATATTTAAATTGTTATAGTTTCCACAAACACACAAGGTAGATTGAGATGAGGAAAAAGCTACTAGATATACATATTTTTCATTAGCAAGTGTGGCAAGATGTTTTTATTATTCTAACAATTACCTGTACTATATTCTCTTCCACAGAGCCCCCAAGAGACTTATGATAAAGGTCATATGATACAATAGAAGGGCCCAGCATTCCAACTCTCTTGTAAATCGTCGCCATCCTCTTCAGGATCAAAGCAAAATACTGAGGAACTTTACCGAACAATGGATAAAATAAAAAGTGTTTCAAACCACCGGCATGAGCCAGAAAAGTGTTTCATCCTTATTATTGTCAAAATAGATCCCCGATCCGGGTAAATATTGTGGGGCTTGCTACACACTCCCCCTTTTAGTCTTGCTTAGGTCACTAAGATATGTTTCGTAGTATAAGGGACTGACACCCACTAGGGGTTTGGAAGAATCAGAACTGCTTTTCCCCCTCCTTTTGACTTATATGGTGTAGCACAGAGTGACTACCCCTTGGTTCTCCTTCTACACGTGCTGTTGGGATGCATCTACTCTCACTCCGATCTACTTACAATATATGGAATTGAAATAGCTCACCGTGTGCTGAAACGACAGCGTTACGCAACCGCCCTGGTTAGGTGATACAGTAAATGTGTCGTCAAATCCCTCCATCCACCCAATTCCTCGCGTCTAGGTATGGTCGTGAATTCCCTTAATTTTCGCTAATGAACCCCTGAGATTCTTCGTATTATCCGCTGGTATGCGCAGCACAATGCCGCAACAGCCCGTGGAAGCCGCGTCGTAGAACCCAGCTGTCTAGTCCAGACAAATGGGAGCCGTCATGGATCATGAATTAGGCATGGAAACAAAGCAGCCACTTGGGCCGGTGTTTGACTTAACATCTGGAGCATTGCATACATCCGGAAAGGGCGACAAGCTAATGTAATCTTATTCTCGGTCTTCCCCGCTCTGCTGCCTCTGCATGTATTGAAATAGCCGATATAAGGTTAGTCTCTTCCACTCTATAGATATTGTTAGCTGTCGCCTCAAAGCTCCCGGAGTCGCAAAGCTACGAGCCAACCTTGAATTATAAACAAGGAAATCGTAGAATACTCCAGCCAGACGAAAATAATTCCTTCAGAAGCCTACGGCTAGCCCTCCCCCTCCTCCCCCTCCTCCCCCAAAGCACATGACACTTATCATCACATACACATAACCACCTTACTAACCTCTAAGCGAGAAATGCCCACTTCATCCAACTCATGGTATCATAATATCATATATCATCTACGTCTCCGTAACCTATACTGTCTAATAATCCACGATATCAACGCCAGGGTCGAAAATAACCTGATAAAAGCGCTAATCCAAACCCCCCTTTTCATTAAATCATAATAACCATCCAGCATAACTCCCACCGCATCTTCCTTTGTGATATTCCTTCCCATGCCGTCCGTTGCTACTGCAGTAGTTTCCCCATCCATAGCCGTTTGATTCCCAATCCCCGTTCCGTCTTTCCCTCGTAATCGTTCCGCGTTTCGTTTTTTGATTTTTCGTGTAAGTACATTAATGATGATTCGTGTGTCTGGTGATGTAAATGTCGGGTATTCCCACATCGCTACCGCATCGTATGGTGGCAGTTGGTCGAGGAAATCGGCGACCATGCCTAATGTCAATCCCCAGAGCAACAAAGGTCTATCTGGTTGCGCCTTCTCGCCTCCTCTAAGCCATGTGTAGAATCTGCTGAATATACCCGGACTCGGCTCGCTCCCTTCTGAAAAGAACTCTTTTGTGGAACTGCAGTATAAAGATTCACTGGGTCGAAGTTTGATCGCTGAAAATCGCATTTTGCTTATCACCGGCTTTAATATGGATTTCAGTATTGGTCCGCCTTGTTTTGCGAATCGATCGGATACATTGACATGTTCGTATGTGCGGAGGGAGGGGGATAGGAGGACTCGGAGGGGCACCCAATGTGTCGATGCGATTTCGGCAGGTTGTAATTGAAGTGGTGGGAAAGAAGGATCTATCCACAGGAATATAAATGGACATAAAACCATTATTCTATGACAGCAAATCAGTTCTGTTCTAATGCGTTATATCAGGATAGCTTACGGTACACTCCCCCAACTAGTGCTCACCACCCTCTCCGGTAAGTTTCCCACGGATATACATCTCTCCCCTCTCAACTCCAAACCGACCTCCTCACTCGTTTCCCTCATCGCGACTTCTCTGTCATTTCTATCACTGGGATCTCTCTTTCCACCAGGCAAAGCCACATGCGAAGTCCAGCGATCGCCTTCTCGCGCCGCGCGTTTGATGAACAGTAACTCCGGATCTCCGTTCTGCACCCAGGACTGGCTGAAGAAATCCGTGAGTCGATCTGCGGTTGGAGGTTCGGGATACGGGAAAACTGGAGGGGTAGAGGGAGGTGGATATTCGCGGGATGGGCGGATGCGAAGAACGAGGGCGACGGATGCACGTTTAGGACAATTGGGTGGGTTCGGCACGTAGGGATATGGATTCTGAGAGATGGATAGGAGGGTTTGGTGGAGAGATGTGGTGAGGGAAGGCGGGGATGAGAAGGACATTGGGGAGGAGGGGTAGAGGGGAAGAAGGACACGCGACGGTCAAGAATTGGGGAATGTTCTTGTTGCCAGGAGGAAATTTCGAGAGTTGCAACACAATTAGGAAAAGAGTAACGGTGAGCTCGCACTGAAGCCGAGGCTTTTCGCTTATCTTATCTGATAGAACTATTTTCTGTTCTGACGTGGACCGGGAATCGGGCGGAATAGGGGAATATGGGACGGGCCGAGCTAAACGTGTGTGACAAGAACAATTGTGGATGGAGAAAACGTGTAAATCGTGATGGCATGAATTGGCAGTATATCTATCTATGATAAATACTAAGTCGGCACACACACCCACGGCTTCTTCTCGATCGCACACAAAAATCACAAGAAAAATACTCTGTTCCGCGCCGAGGTCATCTATTCAGGTTTTGCATCTGAAGTGTAGTCGTGGGCAAGAACGTACGGCATACTGGCTCCCTGACCAGTCTCCACATATGCATGCCAGCCAACCCCCTCACTTTAGGCTCATAAACATTGGCGTGATTGGGAATAGATTGGGTCTGTGTTGGCCTGGAAAGCGGTGAGATGGGACTCCTGCCGCTGCATTTGGAAGCATGCCCAAGCATGGAATTGACTAAGTGCCTTCTCTGCACGCTTCGTTGGTGAAACTTAAGCAAGATTCCCACCAGAAGCAGTTCGATATCCGAAAGACATGCGTGGAAGGCGGAGCAATGACGCTCCGTTGTATTACTTGCCCCTGCCTCGGAAGTATTAACTGGAGAATACATCTCCAAAAGCTCACAACATTCGTTCTTGACGTGTCCGTGCGATATGCGAACATCGTCGTGGCCCACGAAAAGCTTATGCTACTGTACATGTATGCTATGCGAACACGTCCACGCTGCCGCATTTTCCGCAGCTGTTCAACGTGCATGACGCATCAGAGTTCTAGTGGTTTGATGGATTTGTTGCCCTATGAAGGTGCACAGGCCTTATGTTTCATTTACGAAAAGATGTTCTCAGTACTGAACTAGTGGGTACTGTACAGCAATTAACCACGAGCAATCATGATTTGGGTCTGGTGGGTATAGAAACAACCCCAGAGATTAACGCACCTGTTCATGCTGAACATCATTCTATACCTTAATCAAGTAGCTGCCCCTCCTCATGTACGGGCCATCAATTTCCACATGCCCCCCTATTCCCACCGCACTCCCGAATCCCCTGTCTCTTCTCACTTCCTCTCCATCCTTTGGAATCCTCAGATCAGCCCAAACTTCCTTCTTTATCCCTCTCCAATTCCCAATCTCCTCTTCCTTCCTCCTGCGTCCTCGATAACTCCAACCTCTCACTTCCACAAACCAGATCATAAACCAATATCCTGCTGCTAGGGCATTCAAACCGGCGCTTACCCACACAAATGCAATGAACTTCCCTCCAGCAGCTGCTTGGATACCCAGTCCGTCGCCAAGCTTCTTTAGAATGGATTTTACGGCGATGAGAAGTATCGTTACAAGAATGGAGCCTACTAGGTGGAATAGAATGTTGAGCTGGGTGAGAATGAGATTGACATAGATCAATAGTCGAGAAGAAGGAAAGAAAGTCGCAACGAGAGAAGTTGGAATTGAGAGACCGGTGACGACCAAAGAGAGGATGAAGAATACGAAAGTGGTCGTAGACAACGATTTGGAGATTGAGTTGAGGTAATCGGCTGCATCGGAGATGGTTGCTATAAGTGGCACAGAGACGGTCGTTGGGCCGATTGGCGTCGATGCTGGTACAGTTTTCGCGAGCTTCGCCAGTGCTGTGCGTATCATAAATAGGTGTCCATCTTATATTTCTGTAGATAAATACTAACCGGAAGTCTTATCAGAATAACTCGAACAGTTTGCTATCGTGTATCCAGCCGCGTTGTCCGCCAATTTCCCCTGACAGATGTTCTGCAGGTGGAAAGTGTAGATCTCACTGACGCCCAGGGCGTTCGCGATTGTATCAAACACACCACTTTCAGCTCCGTTGATGGCGCCATCTATCCCAGATGTTATATTGTTCAGGATCCCTGAGAATGCACTTCCTAGTGCACCTAACGGGTCGCTAGTGCTAGCTGAAGAACTGGGTGAAGTCGATGTGGTTGGAGTGAATTTGACAATGTTTTCGCTAATGCCAGTGGTATTGAGCTGGAGATCGAGTTAGCAACCTGAAGAGTGGACTTGGGTGTATTGGGGAAAAGTACACGTAGTGAGTAGGTATCTTCTAGCACATCTTTCTTCACACCAGATATCACAGCAAGTAACGTGAGAATAAATGCCACGAGGGATAGTATAGCTGTAAGTACGGCCGAGAGTCGAAGTGAATGACCTCTCGTACTTCTAGGGGCTGAGTTAGATCGAAAGATCTTCTCGCCAGCCATGGTTTTCCATGAAGCGAATTTTGAGTTACAAGATTTGTGTGGATATGGAAGCTATTTCTCCACTTGAGGGAACTCTTTCATATATGTCCTCTATCTGGATGATCATGTATGCTAAGCCAGTGACGTAGTAACCTGGATTCATGTGTCAAGTCTGTAATGGTAGGGTATGTGGAGGATATCTAACCAAGGTTAATGTCACAAGCATTGTAATAAGCTTTATTGTACATATTGGTGTAATGCAGGAATGACATGCAGTCATTTCTTGCCTCAGATAGAGATGTGTCTTTTCAAGTGGACACGAAAAGTCAAAGTGACAAGAAAATATGTGGTTCGGTAGTTGAGTTCTTAGAGGCGCGGCGGGATAATGCTTGGAGAAATCGCACAGACGTTGACCATTCGGGAAGTCCATGCGACCCGAAAGGGGTGGTGGAATCGAATGTCAAACACCGCCAAGGAATGGTAGTGGTTTAGAGAGATGGACTAACTGTCCATGAATTCTTTCACATCAATTTCTTAGGTTCTAGACGCATACTACATTTACAATAGGGCTCATCCACCTGGGTTGTCTGATTTACATATCGATAGTAAAGTCATGATCCTTCTTATTTTATACTCCACCGTCATTCGTCTGTTCAACTTGTCTCAACATAACATACCTGTCAGTCCCTTTCACTCAATATATGTTGCTGACACTGGTCTACATATTATTCTACGACATGCATACAGACAAAAACGAATAATCTATAGAAGCGTTATGCATATAACCCCTGGGAAGTTTCAAAACATAATCAAAGACTTAGCATATAATGTCAAACAGAGAATTTACGTCTTTGTGGAATTGGGAGATGGTCATTGATGTACTACAGGCCCCACTATGTCCCTAAGGAACTCTCTACTACGCCTGCGCCTACACGATGGTGACAAAGTCATTCTTATCCGACTCCGTAACACTATTCCACAACCCTAATAATCACCTTCCCCCTCGCATGACCACTATCCACCCTCTCAAAAGCCTTCTCGTACTCCTCCAACTTCCACACACTATCCATCACAGCCTTGACCTTTCCCTCCTCAACCAACTTCCCAAATAACTCCAACTGCCACCCCAAACACTCCATAATAAAAAACATACCGTGTATCCCCTCTTCAACCCCCTCTTCTGGCTTTCTCCCCTGTGGTAGCTCCCTCACACTAACCACTCTCCCCCTTTTCCCCACCACCTTCCAGCACCTTTCCAAGCTTTTCCCTCCCAACATGTCAATCGCTACATCGACTTTCTCCCTTCCCCCATCACTAGCGAAATACTCCTCAATCCCAATCTTTCTGTAATCAATAACCTCATCCGCGCCCAGCCCCTTCACCAACTCCACATTCGCCGTCGAGCAAACCCCAATAACTCTCCCCACCCCCGCCGCCTTCGCAATCTGCACCAACATCACACCAACCCCACCACTCGCCGCATCAATCAAAACACTCTTTTTCCCATTCCCAATATCACGACCCTCTCCCTCCCCAGGTGCGCTCAACCCCCCCTTATCCCCCTCAAAAAGCGCCTGCCAAGCAGTCAACGCACTCAATGGCATACTGGCGGCTTCGTCCCACCCCAACCCCTCCGGCACACGTGCCAACTCCTCCTCCAGCGCAACACTAAACTCTCTCGCATTGCCCGATCTCCCGGCACTCGTGCGCGCCCATACTTTAGTCCCGGGGGGAAATTTCGAGTCTACGGGCGCGGACACAACAATTCCGGCGAGATCGTAGCAGGGGATTTGTAGCTTGTTGGAGGGAATGACGGAGGGGAAGTTGGCGGCCCAGGTGAGTTCGCCGGAGCAGGGGGAGGTGGCGTGAATGCGGATTAGGTGGGAGGACGGGGGGAGATTGGAGAGGGTAGGAGGGGGAAGATGAGTTAGGATTAGATCAGGGGAGTGGATGGAGGGTTGGAGAAGGGCGACGGCTGTTTCTGGGAGCTCGTGGTGGGAGGAGGTGGTATTTTTTGTGGTGGCGGTTGTGGAAGATTTCATTTTGTCTGGTAAGTGGTGTGATGAGGATGATTTTGCTGTACTTGTCAATGCAGTTAGGTAATAGAACAAAGGATTGAATCTGGTTTCACCAAAACCCAATCTACCATTTTTCTTTCCCCTTCTTTATACTCCTCTCTAACTCAACTCTTTGTCACCAAACTCTCTTTTCCACGCCCACCTCCTGATACTCCCTTATTCATTCTCCTCCCATATTGCAGCGCCTTCGCGGAGATGTTCAAAAAACTGAACCAGAAACAAATATCGTCCGCATTGCCAAGCATCTTCGTACAACTCGAAGACTCCAAATGCAGAAGCCAAGCCGGCAGCCAGCTTACTACACGTGACGCCACCAGCATCGTCGGCAATCGGGTACCCGAACAAGGGTCAACTTCGCCGAAGTTGAGGTTTGTATTTGCTGAATAGAGGTAGAATATAGCCTACTTATGAAGCTACTAAGGCTATTAGTTGTTGCATGTTAGTCACTCATTACCACCATTCTTACTGCTTGTAGGTTTTACTCGGAGGTTTCGGGTATGTATGCAAGTAGTCGCGATCGTGATAACTACTTATTGGCAGCATGTGAAAGCATTGGAGAAATGCTGTATAGTATCCAAATAATCCTTCTCTCTCTTAGCATTGCTACACACAGGCATGTTGGATTTTATCTTCGTGACTAAATCATCCCTGCAGTATTAAAAAGTAAAATATTGGATTTGGACGAAGAATATATCCGGGTTTTGTATGCTAACTGTAATTGAGTAAATTGAATGAATAGTTAAGCAGGACATCAGGAGCAGAAAGGTTGATATCCACGCAAGTTCTGGAATGAAGCGAGAAAGAAAACAAGGCAAAATACCGACGACGTGGGAATTCGTAAACCCTGCCCCTCCATCCGAAAGGAAACGTCCCCAGTTCATTATGAAGAAGGCGAATTAGCACCAAGAACGAAGCTCGAGCGCTACCCGCAGTCTCTAGCACAAGAAATATCAATCTACCACTCCATTTCCTTATTACGGTTTACCCAATAATTCTCCTTTTCCTTCGCGATTTCTTCTTCTTTTTGCTTGTGATTCCTAGCAAAACTCTCCAAATTGACACCTCGTGGGAACTCATCTGGGTTAACTCTATATCTGACTGTATTATCGGCGTGAACTCCATCTATGTCACCAATCCCCGAGGTTATTTTTGCTACTTCCGCAGCGTAATTGTCATTGTCGCGGATCTTGCATCGCACTCCTTGAGATTCGCAATGTTGGGTCAAAGCGGTCCAAGTGTGGAAGATTCGATAACAGTTGGAACAAGTCAATTTTTTACTGGAATGGGTGGCGGATCGAAGATGTGAGATAAAACCTCCCTCAGTATCGTAACTCTTCCTTCAAAAACTCAATGGTGAGAAGATCGCAAAAGACGAGACGGTAAAACAAATCATAGAGAGACAGGTATGAACTTACTTGCATAGTTTATGGGGACACTTGTACTTTTTGGTGAATGTAACCCAATATCTCTCAGCACGGAAGGAAGGGTCACTCGGATCGTATGGTGCCCAGACCTTGTCTGGCAGGGGGTTTATAAGTTGACGCATTCGGGTTTGTGTTCCTTTTCCATGAGGTGCAACTGAGTCTCCAGCTTGTGATGAGCTAAAGGGAACATCTGCTCTGACTGCCCAGGGGAAAAGATGCTTGGTATCCCAGATCGATCCCAAGCTCATGTCGGCAATTGGCTCATCCATAATATTTGGGACATTGAATCCGGCATCCTTGAACTCCTGGGTAGGTAAAGAAGGGAAGTCATTTTCTTTCATGGAAGGTGCGATACGTCTAGGGAAACCGTTCTCTGGATACTCGTACTGGACATTTTCTACCTTGCCCGTTGAAGTTTTGCCCTTCTTAGGAGCAGACCACGTATTCTTGCTCATACCCTTCGTAATGTCATCCTTGCTGAATGAAATTAAGTCATCCTCAAGTTTCGCAGGGCTAGATGGTGGTGTGTCTTTCACGCCCAACTGGTCCAGGCGACGCGTCTCCTCGTTTAGAATCTCATCTGGCACTAGGCGGACGTTAGCACAAGGACAATCTATGGGTTTTGGGAGCGTTCTTACAGGTAGCATTCCAGCCACCAGTTTCTTGCACCATAGGTCCGCGGTCGTTCTGAATCTGTCTCCCGACAGGATAGTTGCAAGCAACATCATCAGCATCCATTATAGAAATTCGTGATTTCAGTCCAACACTCTCATCGAAGATTTTCAGTCTAGCACTAAACTTGGCGTTAACTTCGTTTCGTTGTCGTTTCCTCGCAGCCTGATCCATTCTCTGCGATTTACTAATTGCAGGACATGTTTCTAATTCAAGATGACCAACAAGAGAGCCAAGGCGAACAAACTTCTGGCCACAACCGAGGCATTGCAGGTCTTGCTCCGATGGGTGTATCTGGGAAGAAGAGTAAGTTTTGATGAACGGTATCAAGTAGAAGTTACGCCTACCATGCTACGATGGTGCCTAAGGCTTTCGTCAGTCTCAAAATCGACGCTGCAAATATCGCAACATCTATGGTCTGGAGTCGAGATTTTATGCTGATGATATTGCTCCCATGTAGGAAAAGTAAGTGGACAAAACTTGCAGGAAATTCTAGCAGTTGCTCCCTTTGGAGTAGTCATCTTGGTAGCCTCTTGACCTATGACAAAAGCTTCGCAGACTGATCGAGATATTGGTTGACCTGAAGGATCCTTCTTTTCTGTCCCTTTTAAACAAGATAGATGTTGACGAGAACTATAGAGGTTTGGACGGCGTTTAAAACAATCTGGTGGTTCAAATGTGTTGATGAGAGAAATTGTGATATATCTATTTCTGGAACACACTTGGATCGATGGTCGAATTGATCCAGATGCTTTGTCACCTTTTTGTGAGAGAAGAGTGAGGAAAGAGAGATATGGCATTCAGTGTTGGTATCAATTGTGTGATGACTGAGGCGTTGTAGAGAAAGTTGATTTTGCAAGAAGGAAGAGATGGAGATGTTAAATCATCGAGGTCGAGCTCAAGGCTCGTTACTTGTTAGTTCCACCGTAGGCGAAAAGTAAAAACTCGGCCAAATTGAGAGCTTACAGAGGTGTTGCCGGGAGAAGTTGGAGCAAGATTGATACAGTGGTGAATAGAAGAATGTTCGAGTGATTTGGCAGAAATATGGCAAATCCTGGATTGAAAGGATACTGTGATGCCACTTTTCACGGGAGAGAAGAGGATGCGCATAGGTTTGTGGCCCGAAATTCCACATGCGTGCTTCAATTGAACTTGCTCAGAACGAAAAAGTAAAGGCTTACTGCCGTTTTCCATGTTGCTCTTTTTCCAGCACAGAGCTGTGCTGCTGTATCATCGCTCTAGTAGTGGCGGAGAAGTTAAAGATTCATTATTGCCCGAGTGAATGGGCTCCAACTGTACATTTAAAGGCTATCCCCAACTGCAGAGAATACCAGCGCAGTGCAAGTTTGAAGACCGGGCAGAAATGAGATCTCAATCAGTCCGGTCCAGCCCAGTGCAGCCAGGCGTAGTCCTATTCTTACTTCTCTTTGGCTTCGATGTCCAATAGCCTTGCTTTGCGCCGCATAGAATGTGGTAGCTATGTGGCAGCCAGGACATAAATGCCATAAAGAATGCTATGCGCCTGGCACAACTATTATTCCTCTGCTTCCTCCTCTGCCGGTCCTAGTCCTCCTCCTGATTCTTTTTCTCTTCCTGGGTTATGTATGATTGATGAGAGACGAGGGATGAGAGACGAGAGACAGCAGACGAGAGACGAGAGACGGCAGACGAGAGACGGCAGACGAGAGACGGCGGACGAGGTGCTTTGTCCAATAAACCGACAAGGTTCGGATGGCGGTAAACTCCGAAGCCGGTTTTAGTGTCGTTTCGTCAGCCAGCGCTCAGCCTCAAAGACACCAAATGCCCATACCCTTACACTAACTTAACTTGACTCGTCCCATTTCCACATTTAACTGCTTCAAATCTCCAAATAATGTTCACTCCGAAAATGATGACCTGCGAACACTAATGGATACTCTATCAACACCCTCGAGGAGCCCGAGATCCCCTACCAGAATGCCTCGAAGATGGGCTAGAAAATGCGAAAGATATTGCTGTGTCGCTGCAACCTACTTTCCTCTCGCATTCGTATACAGCATTACAACTTGGGCGGTCTGGGTGGAAGCTACAATTGGATTTCTTGCAGATGGAAGTAGGACGCGATGGATTGGTTGGTCTCTTCTCAATTAACCAGATTACTCTGCAGTGCTGACAGGGTACAACAAAAGGCAAAGGCACATCATTTCTCGGCATCCTTCTATACCTTCTCCTCAACTGGTCCTACTCAACAGCAGTATTCACGAGCCCCGGAACCACAACAAGCGGAAACAGTGGATATAGCGCTTTACCTACACATAATCCAGTCGCGACCAGTTTCACCGTGAAAGCAAATGGAGAACTCAGATATTGTAAAAAGTGTCAAGCAAGGAAACCAGATCGGTCACATCATTGCTCGACATGCGGTACCTGCGTTTTGAAAATGGACCACCATTGTCCATGGCTTTCTACCTGTGTCGGTCTACGAAATCATAAAGCCTTCCTCTTGTTCCTGATCTATACAACACTTTTCTGTTTCCTTTGTTTCGGTGTGTCGGGGACTTGGGTCTGGAGGGAAATTTTGAGCGATGGCGAGCACACCGACTCTCTGCTACCTGTCAACTACGTTATGCTGGTTGTAATCTCCGGAATCATCGGACTGGTCTTGGGAGGTTTCACTGGTTGGCATATTCTACTGGCATCTCGAGGTCAGACTACAATCGAATGTTTGGAAAAGACTAGATATTTATCACCACTGCGGAAATCCATGCGACCGCAGTATATCCCAGAGAACCGTAGACCTGATTACCAAGGGCAATACCGAGATATTCACGCGAATGGTGAAATTCAACCAATTGCAATGAATCACGGACAGCAACGACAGCAGTCATATGAAGAGGTCGAAAGGGCTAGGGCACGCGAGCGATACGAAGAATATCTTGACGAGCAAGACTCGGAGAAGCTACCAAGTGCGTTTGACCTTGGCTGGAAGAGAAACCTGAGACATTTATTCGGACCAAAACCACTTTTATGGCCAATACCTATTTGTAATACCATTGGCGATGGCTGGAGTTGGGAACCAAGTCCGAAATGGTTGGAGGCCAGAGAAAGACTAGCAGAAGAGCGAGAGGCACAAAGAAGAAGAGAAAGTGCTGCGGGCTGGGGTGCCGATCTACCAGCCCAAATCATGCCTCAACAACAATCAGAAGGTGCTGGTAGACATTACGTTTCACCCACGCCCAGTCGAGTAAATCGATCACAATCCAAGGCTGACCGAATTCTTGGACGAAACCCAAGTCAATATGTAGATATGGATGGCGCCGATAGGAACTCCGTTTCTATGCAAACATTTTCTCGAAGGACCAGCGACGAGGATGACTACGAGCTCAGCAGTGATGAGGACGAAGCGGAAAGACGAATATTGGATCGAAAGGCTACACATGGTTGGCCGCAAAAGGTGGGAGTTGTCACGAACACTTTACGTGGAAATACGATATCACGACAGAAAGATGATGTTAGAGGTTGGGACGGTCATGATGATGTAGACTAGATATTTACGCTTTGGAATTTGGAGCTGTAAGGATTTGGAACTTGTATTATAGGTTAATACCCACCTACTTAATAGCTACTTGGATGGATCTGGAAAACAAAAAGAAAGATACTACGGTGGTATAACTTTTTCACATCTCATTAAATATATTTTAACCCGTTTAAATTGGATATATGGCTAGCTTTTTATTCTCGGGTTACAATGGAGCGCATTTGTCCTGCAAACAAGACCTTCTTTCGCTCTGTTATCACTGCTTCCCCACTCAATTCCATGTATTTGATGCTGTGTAGCAACCTCAGCCCCTGGCTAGTATCCACAGATCTGCGCGGCATTTCCAAGCAAGTCTTTATTTAGAACTTGGAATTGAGTCACGTGTGCTCCATCATCGCTGAAGGCCACGTTATCGGTAGCGCTACGTTCGGCGCTAGTGTTATCTCCTCATGCCGGAGCCAGAGCTTCAGAACCAAGGTCAAACTGTCCTGAAATTACATATAATCTCCATAACAATCCCTTTCCTTGTCCTCTTTCTCTTGTTTTTTATTCAGACTTCAATTTCAATTCACCATTTATCGCATTGGATTTCTACCATATCTGCATTACTGATACGGCGACTTTCCTAATAATCGCCCACGATGGCGACTACTTACAATTCTAAGTCCCCCACTATGAAGCGCATAAGTACACCACCTCCAAATCGCATCTCCAAACCACCCCCAGACATGCTAACCCTCTACTAGTGAAGGAAGCAGCCGAACTTTCCACATGCCCTTCTCCAGACTACACGGCTTCCCCAGCATCCGACACCAATCTCTTTGATTGGCACTTCACCCTCCGCGGTCCTCCATCTTCTCCCTACGCCGACGGGATCTATCATGGTCGCATCGTATTACCACCTCAGTACCCACTGCGCCCTCCCTCATTTCGCTTCCTTACTCCAAGCGGTCGTTTCGAAGTTAACCGCGAAATCTGTCTGAGTATAAGTGGACATCATGAAGAGACATGGCAACCGGCGTGGGGGATCCGAACAGCCTTGGTTGCGCTAAGAGCATTTATGGAATCAAGTCCTGCTGGACAATTGGGGGGTGTAGATGCGAATGAAAGTGTACGGAAGAGGATGGCGGGGGAGAGTAGAGGATGGAGGTGTTCCGTCTGTGGAGGGAAGAGCTGCGAGGAGATCTTGGGGGAAGTGGAACGAGCAGCTAAAGAGATGGAGGAGGAGCGGGGCGAGGGAAGCGCAGCAAGAGAGGAAGAGAAGGTGCCGCCCGAGATGCAATTTGCGATCAAGAAAGATGCAGGGGAGGAGAAGCAAAATGAGGCTCAGAACACGCAACAACCATCAGCGACCAGGACGGAAGATGAATCTGTGCGCCACCCAGAACCCGCACCCCAAGCATATCCACCAGCCAGACCAGCGCAAACGGCCCCTCAGCCTACAGCCACGATCTCACTTCCTCCGCAGGCACAAGCACAGCCTCAACCACATCCACAGAGACGAATAGTTCAAGCACACATTAGGTCCAACGACGGTGTACCGATATGGGTGGATCGAGCGATCGCCGGAATCGTAGTATGCTTGGTAGCCATGGTTCTTAAGATGTTGCTTGGGAAGTAGGCTGAAGCAGGGGTGTTTGTCAACTATCTCGGTATAGGGGTTTACGGTGTTGGGTGCTATGGATTAAATAAAGTGCGTTTGGTGGATTTATGTTCTGTGAAAATATAGTCAAAGTCGGCGTTGAGATAATTTGCAGTGGCTGATTATGGACTTATTGGGTTGGCCTCGGGGAGTTCTCACTACAATCGTAACATTGTTCTATTCTATTCATCGGGTGCTCGTGTGGCTATCTCTCTATCAAGTGCCTCTGCCTTGTTTTTCCAGATTGAAATTCAGGCTGTGCGTAAGATGTACTATAGCTGCTCACTTGAAAAGTATTTAGACCGGTAAGCGTGAGAATCTAGGAAATTATCCATTTTCATATCGCGATGTTATATTAGTTTTACGTGCTGGTAAAATTTCCCCCTCCACCGGCACTCTACAAGAATACAGATGAGATATCCGAGTGTAGACATCTACCCAACCATAGCTTGGTCTCTATAGTACAAGGCAGTTAGTTGCCATCACCTCTACAGTCTGTTATTGGGCTGAACAGCTGCATAGACAGAACAATTGGTAACTGTGCAGCTCTGAACAAAACTGCTCTCCTGTAGTCATTCTCTCTTCTACTTGGTATTGTTATTTCAAAACAACCTCTCCCGAGTCAAACATCTACAGCAGACACCCGACTACTAAACATACCGTCCGCTCCCATAAACAAAAACAAAAGATCAGAAACTCTCTCAATCTTTGATATTCACCGCTCAGCCCACCAACCATGTCTCCCGATCTCCTCAAAACCCAAATAATCCAATTACAAACCGATCTCAAAACGAAAAAACAACGCAACGCGGTATTACAAGATATATTGGAACGGGAGAGAACACTAAGGAGGTTGGAAATTGGGGAGTGGGAAGAAAAGGTGAGGATAGAGGAGAAGAGGAGAGAGGAGGTGGAAATGAAGGAGAGGGAGTGCGGTAGGAGATGTAGGGAGTTGGAGTGGGTGGTGAGGAAGGGGAGGGAGAGGTTGAGGGGGGTGCTGAGGGAGAGGGATGGGGTTTTGGAGAGATTGGGAAAGCGGGGTGATGGTTTAGAGGGAGATGTTTGGAGTGGGGTTGGATGTGTTGATGAGGGGAGAGGGGATGATAGGCGGCGGATAGAAGAGCTGGAGATGCAGGTTGAGAGGCTGAGGGACGAGAGAGATAGACTAGCCGCGGAAAAGGACTCCACAGAAAAAAAGACAGGTGAACAAAAGATAGAAGACATCAACGGTGCACCTCACCTAGCACTCAAAGCAGAGCTACGAAGACAGCGAACCAGGCGACAGGAATTAGAGAGAGAACAGGAAGATACCCTAGTTCAAATGACCAAACTCCAGCAAGAACTAAAATCTCTACAAGAAGACTTCCACAAAGTCAAAAGTCAGGATTGCAACGAAGCGCTGCAGGAAGCATTAGGAATAGAGAAAGGAAAACATAAAGAGGATAGAGAGCGACTTCGCGGTGCTAGGAGCTATACGATAAAGCTTGAGGATGAGTTGGTGAGGGAGAAGATGAAAGTAGACGAACTAAGTATTGAGCTTATAAAGACTCACTTGAGGGATCCGGATGATCCTGTGCGGTTTGGTAAGAAACAGAATGAATGGCGCGCGGCAAGAGAACAGGAGATTCAAGGTCTAAGAGGGCAGATTGAGGGACTTGAGCAGAATGGAGAAGGTTATGAATCTCTAGAGAAAGGAATTACGGAGACATATGAGAGTCGCTATTTGAGAGAGCAATGGGACAATAATAGGGGTAGGTTGGAGTTGGAGGATGAGGTGAGGGTGTTAAGGGTTGAGAACGCACGACTTCTGAAGCGGCAGCAAGAAATCAAAAAAGAGAACAAATCATTGAAACTTCGACTTCAAGAAGAAGTTTTCAAGAGGGAAGAAGTTTCCAAGAGGGAAGAAGTCAGACCATGGCCGCAGCCATCACTCGCTGACTCCGGGCTGGAGTTAAAGAGATTACAAACCATGATACATCAATGGGCGAGAGCAAACACGAGAGCACTTGATATTCGATGGACTGATGAAGAACGAACGGAGTTGATTCAAGCGTTGAAAGCCGTTATGAAGATTGAAGATGGTACATCTGAAATCACAATGAAGAATCATTGCGGTGTATATGGTTCACGCAGTCTACTTCTTGAAGCGCTACTCAATCATCACATCTTCACGTCAATATTCAAGAATCCATTTTTCTTTCTCTCTGAAGGGAACACCAAAGAGTTGAAAGATTTATACGAAGTTGCGAAATCTTGTAAGTACCCCTTTCCCGGTTCTTCTTATTTACATCCGATATCATCGCAACTAACTATTGGGCCTTCTTTAGCAGACGAGAAAGCCACATCGACCTGGCGCGCCGATACCTTGCGCATCTTGCGCCCAGAACGCAAACCACACGATCCCAAACCTGCTCCTCGCATTCACGACATTACGCAAGCGCTAATCGTCACTGCGGCTGAACGCAACGCTGCACATTTTCTGGCGGGCCCTACACGTTATCTTCTGTCACGTGTGTCGAGCGAGGATATGA
The DNA here is from genome assembly GCA_001465935.1 of Clarireedia homoeocarpa. Classification (NCBI taxonomy): domain Eukaryota; kingdom Fungi; phylum Ascomycota; class Leotiomycetes; order Helotiales; family Rutstroemiaceae; genus Clarireedia; species Clarireedia homoeocarpa. The sequence goes on along the minus strand of LNKV01000048.1, from coordinate 160,439 downwards.
AGAAAATCGTTTTAATCTACAAAGGCATGGCTGAGCTAGCGTATATGGCTTGGAGTGCGAGGATGGATGTGCGGGTTTTGGGAATTGAGGAGTTAGATGGGGAACCGAGAGCGGGGGTTGTAGAACGCTTTGGGCTGCTTCGGCAAGTATCTGGGGGCGATGAGCATCTAGAGTATGCTGGGAGAACGATTCAGCTGGCTACGAGACCGATGGTGGAGTTCTATAGGTATGAGAGGGGTGGAGATGAAAATAGGAAGAGCGCTGGGGCAAGAGTGGTGCAGAAGGCTGGAGTGTATTGGGACGATGTGGGATGTGAGGCTCAGACGATACTTTTCGATCCGGCGTCGAAAATGGAGGTGGTACCTGAATGGATATGAGGTAAGGGAGGACAACAGAACAGATGAAAAGTTTATTTATGTTACGGATAAGACCGTATTGTAAAACTGTAACACTTATTCGTCCTCTGTTGCATTCGATAGAATCTTTTACCGAAAGCATTACACCTCTATACAAGAAGAGCAAGGCAGACTAACCTAGATTTACAGCTTTAAATAGTATATACAAGTCTACTTTGATTTTGATTCTATCCCGATGATAAACTAGTAACACAAAGCAGAATAACTATAACTATAAACTCTTAAAGATTGTATTACTATATTCCTGAATAATATAGTTTCTATTAAGAGCAAAAATGAAATTAGAATAGAATAAGATTTCAGTATAGTTTAAGATAGTTGGAATTGGAAGTACAAAAATTATAAAAAAACCTCAAGAAGCTGCCCAGAGCTTCTATTGCATCTCTATCTTCCTATCAGCATCTTGACTACAGTAGTGTATCTTCAAATCTTATTATCTTGGATATAACAACTATACGAAAAGTTATATTACTAAGTATTTAATTTGGGTAGATACACTACAATAAAATTATACATTTCAATGTAGTATACACAAGGGTATCGATTAGTAAAACCTATGTTATTGATTGCAGTAGATCACGGCTCAGCGGTGACGGTAATAAAAGCGTTTATTTTTTCTTGAAATCAGGAACTTGTTGCTCTGCCGTTCATTCGATTAGCCAACAGACAATCGTCGGGGAGTATACGGGTATCATTTCTGAAGTGGCGTACTCCCAAGAACAAAAGGTTAATCGTGGGTGGCCCCACGATTACTCAAAATCGAAGGATTTCGTCTCCCAGGTATATCAGAATTTAAGGTTTTACGTGGCTTTTCAGCCTTACTACTAATTGTAGATAGCTCTATAATTAATAGCCAATAACTTCTTCCTCGCTATCTCGAGCCCAGATTTTCCACGAATTTTCTCACCGGGACTGGACATAAATGCTGAGCCGTGCGTGATCTACCACAAGCAATAACATGGGTTTTACTAATAGTTGTTATATCCAAGATAATAAGATTTGAAGATATACTAGTCAAGATGCTGATAGGGAGATAGATTTCTATAGAAATTTTAATTATTATTATATTTCTTTGCTTTCTCTTTCATTATCTACTATCTAATTAAATCTCTCCTTAACTCTCTCCGAAAAAAAAAAAAAACTCTGGAATTCTGCTTTTCTGGGGAAAAGTGTATAGTAATCCTCAAGCTCAATTTTGCTATTTGACCCGAAGCCTATAGCTCTTTTAGTTTTCACAGTCCACTCAGATGCGGTTACGGCTTCGAATGTCGATAATGTCTCGCTCTGGTTTGTAATACGCAATTAAGAATAAACTAAAGCGCACCGAATCTTATGCTCGTTTCTAGAGCTGAGCTGCCTGACTGAGCTTACCTTCGGGATCTAGGTCATGCATCCCCGTTGCTGGCCACGCTCAGGAATTCTGATACCTTTCTAACGGCCTGATTATCGCCTTATCTGCTGCCAGTCAGCTCCTCATCTACCCATCCTTTCGACCACTCGCTCACGAAGTTGATAAGCCAGGCGTTGTCACTCTGGTCGATAAGTACATTAGACGCCTTCCCATCTCCCCCAACTACTCCAGCCTCATATAGTTCATCCACAGTCTTGCTTATTTGATTTTCCCACTTCCATCTCATTTCCTTTCGCACAGTGGACACATTCACGTCGCGTAAGGTGCCGCCGTAGATGCCAGATAGAATGAATTCACGCAGCAGTCCGACGATTGCTCCTGAATTAGCATATCTGACATATCCTTGAAGGCTTGGGACGCGAATATGAGCGCGAGCATCAGTGAAAGCCTCCCGTATTTTCTGTGCGCTGACTAGCTCTTGTTTAAGTTTTGAGTCTTGAAGTCCTGCTCTGTGAGCCTTGCACAGCATAGTGTGAGAGCCGACCTGAACTTTGTTGACAGTACGATTCCCGCTGACAAAGGCACGGTGAATGATGACTTCTCTGAAATATTAATGAGGGATCATGCTGTCAGCTTGGAACTCAGTCTCAAAATCGGGATCCGGCACAGCGTCTGGGGGCGAGATTTCGTCGTCTGGGCTGATATAGAAGATGACGGCTTTATTATCGACAGTTTGGACTGTGGAGGCGAAATTCAAGAGTCTCAGGTTAGAGATACGAGTGCAAGCCTTGATCGGAGAGAACGGAATGAGGTAGTAGTAACGCCACCCGCGAGAAAGGAGGCTTTCCAAGGTCAAGGATAATGTCGGAGACCTCGTCAACGAGCTCGTCATAACCTTTGCCATCGGCAGTGACAGCTTGGTTTAGGAGGCCGATCAACCGATCTTCGATGTAGGTTTCGTGCTGCAAATTCCCATTTGCTTGGCAGGGGGAGCTCGCGAAGAGTGAAACAGTGATGCGTTGGCCGTTATATTGTGGCAGTGGAAGATTACCTGATTTCAGACGAGCTACCTGTGGCTGCATCGCCAAAGTCCAATACGAGTAGTTAGGCGTTGAGGTTCCAAAGTACCGATGGCTTGATATCTTAACGGCGGGTCTTCAATATGGCCTCCATATGTACGACGTTCCGATGGTTCAACATAGCTTTAATGAATACTAGATATGTGTGCTTGGAAATGCGTTGATTGCGAAGGTATTCCAATCTGCGATATCCGGTGAATCGATTACTGCTTTGTTCTACGTTCATCTCTCCTTTTATACTTGCCTGTGATAGAACAGGAGGGAAGTGGCTACATTCTCTGCGCAAATAATATGGCTGGTGGGAAAAGTCGAGGTGTTGGTTCTTCTGCATGCGAATATGCGGGGCTTTTCTTTCTTTTCTTCTTAGCTTTCAGTTTGGAGTTCGGAATACAACATATTCCCGACCTCCTACTTTGTCTCTTTACATTGACCCAAGATCTCCCTATTTCATTTTCAATTTGAGCTTTTGGTACGTGTTCCATATGAGCATCGTCGTCCACCGGTGCGGCCGCCACACCAGCCGGAGGGCTTGCAAACTCGACTTTTTCGCATGGGTGGCTTGCCCTGTATCTATTATGTAACGTGACATGTTCAATATTAAAGTTGCTGCCTATATATGAAAGGTATAAACTCAATCGCCCAGGACATTGAACGTTCGAAAGAGAAAAATCTTGGAGCAGCTTCCGACCTTACGGAAGTGTCTATAGAGCCAATTAGAAGATTGGCAATGAATAGGGAGGAAGAAGTTAAGAGCGATACGCGATATATTCTACGGCTACGGACAAATTCCTCATCATTGCTGTCGATTCCAAATTTGTCTACCCGCCAAGAGCATCGCGACCGAAGCTGGCGAATTGGTCGAGTGCTTTCAGTGGGCCGCCAAAGCAGACCCGAAGCGCATACGGGTAGAACTTGCAGCCGTAGTGACCTATTGTCTTCTCGCTGACCGCATCGGAGCCGATCCTGAGCAGATCGTGCTTGAGAAGAAGCTCCAAAACACGCGCAAAAAGTATCCCGTTGACAAAGCTCGAGGAAGCAGCCAAAAGTATGGTGAAATTGGCACGGCTTGAATTTTCCCAAGCAGCCGTCACAACGTGGAAGTCCCACGACGAGAAACATGGCAATTGGCCTGTAGTGTATGTACTGGACGACGGCAATGGACCCGCACACGCTAATTCGAACACGCCGAGGGACATCTACGTTGGGGAGACGCTCAATGCCGCCAGCCGAATGCATCAGCATCTCAAAACGCCTGCGAAACAGCATCTCAAGAACATTCGCATCATTATCGATGAGAGATTCAATAAGTCAGTTTGCCTTGACTTGGAGTCTTACCTTATCAAAATGTTGGCCGGTGACGCTGCCAATCGGGTGCTCAATCGAAATAACGGTATCACGGAAACGCAGTACTATCAACGCGAGATGTACCGCGAAGGCTTTCGCAACGTCTTCGAACGACTCAAGGCGGAGGGCGTCTTCACCCGAAGTATCCCCGAAATCGAAAACAGCGACCTTTTCAAACTGTCTCCATTCAAAGCGCTAACAGAATATCAAGCCAACTCAGTAGAGGAAATCGTCAATGGGCTCTTTATTGATATTGAGAGAGGCAGCAAAAGCACAATCGTCATCCAAGGTGATCCAGGCACAGGAAAAACGGTCATGGCGATATACATGATCAAACTACTCATCGACATTAAGACATTTACTTCACTAGAAGATCTGGATAGCGACTTGCGGTTCTCTAATTTCTTTACCGAAAGGAATCAACGGCTACTTCATGGCCTCCGCATCGGCCTGGTGGTGCCCCAGCAATCGTTGCGAAAGTCCATCAAGATTGTCTTCCAGAAAACGCCTGGGCTTCAACCCTCAATGGTCATTGATCCCTTCAAAGTTGGAGAAGCAGAGGGGATTTTCGACCTTCTGTTGGTAGATGAAACCCATCGGCTTAATCAACGCGCCAATCAAGCAGGGGCAATCCTTAACACCAAGTTCGCAACCATCACGAGCGCGCTTTTTGGTAGCGACGATAAAAGCAAGACTCAACTTGATTGGATACGGGCGAAGAGTCGACATCAAGTATTCCTCTTAGACGCTGCGCAGAGTGTACGACCAGCTGATTTGCCCACAGAGCTGTTGTCAGGTCTGGTCGCCGACACTCGTGCATCGGGACGGCATTTTCAACTTCGGACCCAGATGCGTGTCAAAGCGGGATCTGATTTTGTGTCTTATGTTCGTTGGATTCTCGATCCTCACCCTCTCTCGTATCCAAGAGTGAGACAGGATTTTGGAGAATATGATTTTCGCTCGTTCGACAACGTTGCACACATGCGAGACCAAATTTTCCAACGTAATGCTGAAGTAGGCCTTTCACGAATGGTCGCTGGCTTTGCATGGCCGTGGAAGAGTAAAAAGGACAAGAACGAGTTCGACATAGAAATTGGCCAGACTCAGCTCCGCTGGAACAGCGTCATCGCTGACTGGATTGCTTCTAGCAAAGCACTCGAGGAAGTAGGATCAATCCATACGATCTGAACTACGTTGGTGTTATTATTGGTCTTGATCTGCGATTCGACCCTGAGAGGAGGCGCCTTTTCATTGATCGCAACTCGTACTTTGACAAGAAGGGCAAGGAGAATAACCCAGTTCTCGGCAGGAAGTATTCGGATGACGACCTGCTGCGATTCATTACACAGATATATGCGGTTCTCATGACGCGTGGTATCCGTGGAACGTATGTTTATGCATGCGATCCCAGTTTGAGGGAGTATCTCAAAGCTTTCATCCCCACGCGCTCCTGATATCGCAGCATACAAGTCATCAACAGCGGTGTGTTTTGATCGAGGTGAGGAGCGTACAATTTTGACAGATAGAGACGATTCTAGACATTTTTATTATGGAGAAACACAAACGAAAGAAGACTTTGAGTATACAATATTGCATTTGATGTGCTAGGGAGCACATTAGGTTATCAATCAAACTTGAAATTTGTATCTGGAAACTTTATCTCAGCACAATTCAGCGAAAATAGATATTTCATCGCTCTACCATGGTATGTTTCTCCGCGGTTGGTAATCGTATAGTAACTGTGTTGCGATGAGATGAACTACAAACTCCGTAGCTAAACAGAATCAACCGGATCAGGAACAATCGGTAGAACTACGATTCGCGAGAATCACTAGAACTGTTTACTGCACAGTCCAAGTACTCGTTTGGAATTAGATTGTCATCGCGTTACGGGAGTACAGCAGAAAATCCTTCTCTTTCACATGATCAAGGATTGCCGTAACCTCTAGCCGTCAACCCACTATTTACCGGCCGCTAACCCTGAGTTGGTTGTATCCTCGTTCTTAAAAACCACTGATGCGCACGAATGAATTACAACACGGAAAAATAACAAAACCATCTTCGGCAGAACGATCTTTGCCACTACCGTATAGCAAAAACCTTCTAATACGGCATAATACAAACACATGACCCATCTGACCAAATTAAAAAATATATGTATGAAGGGGCAAGGAGCAATTGGCACCTTGTCATCCCCGCCGATATGTGGAGTAGACATGTTTCGGTAGAAGAACCATTGTTTCTAATAGACGGATTTTCGGGTTATTTGTGCACGGGTTTCCCCAGATTCCATTCAGGGGTGGGATGGAAGGGTTGTATCCACTACCAGTACCAAGAGTCCTGTTCATTACCGGATATTAATTTACTGGCGCGTTAAGACTCAATGGATATATATAAAAGATCAACCCAGTCCAGGAAGGGTATCCTTCCACATCCGTTTCCAGTTCACACTTCAAAACATGAAGCTCTTCACATCTCTCCTGGCCTTGGCGCCCTCGGCTTTTGCAGCTCTTACTTACAAAGGTGTTGATTGGTCTTCTGTAGCGGTGGAGGAAGCTTCGGGATACTCATACAAGAATACTGCCGGAACTACACAGCCGCTTGAGACGATACTGAAAGCAAGTGGCGTCAATACGGTTCGTCAGAGAGTGTGGGTCAACCCCTCGGGCGGATCGTACAACCTCGACTACAACCTCAAACTTGCGAAACGTGCAAAGGCCGCTGGACTGAACATCTACCTTGACCTTCACTTGAGCGACACATGGGCTGATCCAAGTCATCAAGTATGTTACCTACCTTCCTCTTCCTATCAAGATCACACGGTGTGTCAGCAAGAACAAAACAACTAACATAGCCCTAGAGCATTCCCTCCGGCTGGCCCACCGATACAGTCGGTAACCTCGCATGGGAAGTATACAACTACACCCTCGATGTATCCAACGCCTTCGCCGCAGCGGGGATCACCCCATCCATAATCTCCATCGGCAATGAGATCCGCGCGGGACTCCTCTGGCCTCTCGGCGAACAGCCCAACTACGCCAACATTGCACAGCTGCTGCACTCGGCCGCCTCCGGCATCCGGTACTCAAATCTCGGCTCCGGGCCCAAAATCATGGTGCACCTCGACAACGGATGGAATTGGTCCCAGCAACAGTACTTCTACCAGCAAGTACTCTCGTACAAGACCTTCGTCTCCGCCGACTACGACATGATGGGTGTGTCGTACTATCCATTTTATTCGAGCAGCGCGACGCTCGCGAACTTGAAATCGACGCTGACGAATATGGCGGCGACGTGGGGGAAGAGTCTGGTTGTGGCGGAGACGAATTGGCCGTACTCGTGTCCAAAACCGGCGTATGCGTTCCCGTCTGATGCGAGCAGCGTGCCGTTTAGCGCGGCGGGACAGACGACATGGATTAAGGATGTGGCGGCTGTGGTGGCGGGGGTGAAGGGAGGAGTAGGATTGTTTTATTGGGAGCCAGCTTGGATTAATAATGCTGCGTTGGGAAGTAGTTGTGCGGATAATTTGTTGGTTGGGTCGAATGGGGTGGCGAGGTCAAGTTTGGCTGCTTTTGCGAGTATCTAGGATGAAGGGGCATGAATGATGGGTGAATTTGAGGATGTTAATTTCGTTCTGTAGATATCTTTGGTGCGGATATGTATATATTTATCATTGACTTGGAAAAGATATATATTTTTTCCATCATCCTACCTCCAGCGTTAATGTCTTGAATGGGAGACATTGAGTTGAATTTGCAGAATTGTTCAAATTGTAGGTGTCCAAGAAACTATTACCTGAAGCTGCATCGTAAAGTAATGTTATGTCTAGATTGCACCTCAACATTAGAAGTTGATACAGGATGCCGAACTATATAAGCATAATTGCAGAGCCGACACCGGACCTTCGATCTCTAATAAGTGCAGTAAACACACGCTTTCTAGCCGTCATCTTTTCAACAATGATCCGACTGCAAAGTGTTTTGCCGTTGCTCATAAATCATCAAATCATACCATCAGTCCCATCATGTCTCATGAAGTTTCGCTAAGCACATCGAGATTTGTTCCCCTAGTAACTCCATTTCCATATGAGGACTTGGCTCTTCATCTTCCGACGATCCCAAAGTCTTCAGCGCTCGTGCCTGAGCACTCTGTAATGGTCCCAGGAAGGAAGTTTCGACTTCTTTCATCATTCCATCCGGTACAACAGTTTTGTATTGTTCTGCTGAGATGAAGAATAAGAAATTCAACACCGCCATGTGAAGAGAGAAACTCCTTATTAAGGTTTCTAATAGTTCTTCATCAGACAGACTTTCTAGAGATGGCAGGTTCAGGAAAATAGACTGCTTGGTCGCAAGAAGAGGACCCGCCGTCGAGAATATATTTTCTGCCTTTCTTTCATGGGCTGTAATAAATTCCTCCTTCAACCAGGTGATAGCTGACGCTTTCAACGCTTCAGCGAACGGAACTTGGTCTGAAATGTCTTGTAACGTTTTCGAAATAAATGTTAGCCTCATAGTATCAGCTGGATGTGCATGTAAAATAGCCGATGTGAGTATGTGGGCGCAGTATCGTAGTCCTGGGGAAGGGTTCGTAGCAGACCATACTGATAGGGCTCGTAAATGTGCGATAAAGTCATTGTCCTTGAATTCCCCAGAGACAAATTTGTTCCTATGTTCTAGCCATAGCCCAATAGCTAATATTGCGTCTGCAATCGAGAGTGGTGCCTCGGCAGCAGGCTCGAAGAATTGAGTCATTAATTTTGCATGGTCCGGGAAAATTGCCATGGTCGGTTCTGGTGTTTTGGTCTGAAACATGGTAATAGAGAAGATTAGAGATGTGAAAAGGTACAAGCAGCCATTCGGCGAGAGTGGTATCTGCTCAGGTGAGTCTGGTAAATCATCTTCGGGATTCGGAGCATGCGCGATAGGCTCTGACGGATACATTGCTTCGAAGAGGAGATCGTAGTCAACCAATCCTAAGTCGCGACATAGAGCCTATATACGTTATTTGTCTGTCTTAAAGCTTCCGTGAAAGGAGCACTTACAACAAGTTGTCCTACAACGGTATCGCGAATTTGGAATTCTGGCTTCGTCTGAAATGCCTCGGCGAGGGTAGTCCTTCCCGCCACGACGCGTTTTGGATCGAAAGACTCGAGCAATCTTCCAGCCCATTCCAAAGGAAACTGACCAATGTAGTAATCCAACATCGCCGTAACCAAGCCCTGCAGAAGCTTCTTCTGTATGGCGGACTCGAGTTCATCCTCCTCTTGCGCTTCAGGGTCAGGAGCTGTGGGTAACGATGTGTCAATGTCTGGGCGCATAACGTTGTTGATGCTGAGACTAGATTTCCGTCCAGGTAATGTCGGTCGCTTCTTTCCAGAGACTGCATGGACAAACTTTCCAACCGCAATTGTAGCTCGATGTGAAGGTTGGTATGCGTTTATGATGGCGATTATGGTGCTACTCAGGAATCGAGAAGGGTGCTTCGTTTTAAGCCGAGGATGAAGGACAGAGAGAAGGTCTAGCAGAGTGCAGAAATGATCAATATTGTTTGGTTCCCTTGTTTTCGCTGGACCATCTGCTGGGGTCTCTTCCTCTTGCCAGTCGTCTTCGATTCCTTCCAAGTCCAGTTTCTGCAATTCCTCCAAAATACCAAGTATACATTCTCGCGGGTTTCCAAGACGGGCGATGGTGCTTAAACAAGATTGGGAGTCGGCGACCTCGATTAGGATAGGCAAGGCTTCCCAACCTAAGAGGTTGGCGAGCTCTTCACTTTGTAATAGCTCATCGAATCTCTCCAAGAGCTGCCTGCGTAGATCTGGTGGGGGTTTATCTGTGATGAATATCTTTCGAAGGAAATTCAAGTAAATGATAGGGTCGCCTTCTGGAGGTGCGAGAGTCTTAATATCGACTAGAGGATTGTAGTCTGAAGCCATCCTGGCGATCAAAAGTATATAGTAATCTGGTAGAAGATGGGTGATAACGCAGTGATGGACATAAGATGGTGAGTGAACAGTACGCGGCAGAATTATCTCGCGGGGCGGGCCTACTGTATGGGCGGTGAAGGGTGTTGGGGCTCACCAGCCCCCTTTACAAGTTTCTACTCTACCATTCTTATTCATCTCCTTCAACATGAGCCACGGTAGGCAAGTCATAATATATGCATCCTTCCACCCACACTTCGCAAGAACCTCAGACACGATCAATGAAAGTGTGGAATGGGTTGAGTGTTCTTCTTCGTAGTCTTATTCTAGCTACAGTCAATAAATGACGATTATATCTCTAAATTCTTCTTGAAATATGATTATGCCACAATTGGTCATTTAGACAGACTTTCAACCAGTTCATACATTCTGCTGATTGGTTTGCTGCCTCTACCATAGACGTTTCCGAGTTTAACTGAAATATCAGTCGATGGTCTTGAAGTTAGATGATTCTTAAATCTGAGCTGAAGGATTGGCCGGCCTTGACTGGTTAATTTCTGCTTCACTTTACTTGGAAAGCACCAAAGAGATGTCGTATCATTTGTTCCCCAGCGAAAATTCCAGTATAATCCAGACGCAGTAAACTTGGTCTGATGACCTTCCGGAACCATCAACAGAGCAGCCAACTTGAGGCCTTCTCCGTGCTTACTTGTGCTGTCCATATTGAGAGCTTCCCTAGATAACTCGCTGTCGAAATTGCAGAGCTCTAGCATACCCCTTTTTTTGAGGAAGGTCAGAATTGAGATGAAATAAGAGAGAAAGTAGCGGACATCTATGCTTGAGGTAAGTTTGGAAGGTTGATTCTTGGTGGTTTATTCTTGGTTTGATATACTGATAACCTTAACTAGAAGCTTATCTCAACATTCACTGTGGCTGAAACAGGAAGATATTTCCGCTTTGTACCTCAATCACTTTCAGATGAAATCCACCAAAAATAATATGGAAGATATGGAGGGGCAATCATCGGGTCACATGCAAGGAGGTCTAAGTCAAATGCGGTGAGGTACTTCTCATTAATATTCTGTTGTCTGTTGGCATTACGAAACTCAAGCTTACTCGAACCAAGCCCACTATCCGGCCATCATTAATTTACAAAAGCATCCAAGCAACAGCTCCGAACAAACTCATCACAGCGCTGGAACCCATCATCATCATAGAAGCAGCAGCATTTTTAGTATTTTTTGCAGCGGCACCCGAAGTAGTGCTCGAAGCACCTGAGCCTGACGTGGTTCCTGACCCACCGCTGGTCGAGGTTGCGTTTGTGGCAGGTGATGCTGCCTCTTTATAGAGCAGTCCCTGGACATAGTTGAGAGCATCCAACTGTTGTCCAACACCACTTGTCGAATTCTTGGCTGGTCCATCCCAGACAAACGCACATCCAGAGTCATCGCAGGCCTTTGCGGCTGCTTTCGCAGAGGTTTGAAGTTTGCTGAGAATGAGACCTTCAGTATATGGTGCGACCTTGAGAGTCTCCACAAGTGCATGTCCGAGCAATCCCTTGTAAGCGAGTAGGTCAGTAGTGCAAGTGTTTTGGGATTCGCAAGCAATTTCAGTAGCGATGCCATTGGGGAAGAATGTCTCGGTCGTGGCGTTGAGGAGACTGTCAAGTGTCTTCTTCCATTGTTCAGAACCTTTGGTAACATTGTACATATAAGCAGCTCCAGAGATGAAGGTTCCAGCGTTCCCAGAGAATTGCACTTTGTCGATGCTGCTGCTGCTGCAGTTCTTTGTTACATCTGTACCGTCGAAGACCTTTCCATCGTTGGTAATAAGACCCACAGAGGTGGTCCAGTTGAATGCTTTAGAAGCCCATTCGGAATAGGTGCTGTTGCCAGTGTATGCGGCAAGACGAGATGCGAGTTGGAAGAAGTTTCCGTTTGTGAAACTATTCTTGTAAGTGTACCCAGCATTGAAAGCGAAGATTTGCCAGCGGAGACCTCCACCGCAATTCTCATCATCCCATCGAGCTGCTTGCTCGTTGAATACCTCATTCGCAAGGTCGAACCAGGTTACATTCTGTGCCTCGGGTAGTTTCGATTCTGCTGCTGACATCGCGGCCAAGGCCCAGACAGATTGATCGTCATTGCCCTCGCTCTTTGTTTGGTTGGTCGGCATGAAGTCCTGATTGCCTTGCTGAGCTACCATGCCTTCCGTCACAATCTTATTGAATTGAGCATCACCAGTGAGACTCCAATACTGGATCAAGGTGTCAAACATGGCACCGGTCTCCCACCAGTAGTATGGTGCATCCAAAACACCAATTGGATGTCCAGGTTCAGAGACATTGTAGTACTGAACCATCTGTTTAGCGATCGTGTTGGCAGCATTCTTAATGGATTCTGTCTTGATGTTAGATTTAGGTCGACGTTATTGGCTTGTAACACGTACTGGTGTCGCTTGTATCAAGATCGATAGCCCGGACAGAAGCGAGTGAAAGCGCCGCAAGGGCAACGAGTGTTTTGGTGGAGAGCATTTTGCAGTAAATCAAGATAAACTACTAAAAGAAGGTTATGGTAGTAATACGAGATGTGGTAGAAATGGGGAAACGATGGAATGTTAAGAATCAAATTCAAGGAAGGATCATAATCTTGACGTAGCAATCACAGGGCGAAGCGAAGCTTACCTGATGGGCGTTTACGAGAAAAGGACTCTTGGCTACAGTTGGACGTATGTAGCGAATACGATATCAGCCAAATTCTAACTTGACTAAAGAATCTTGGCTTCCTCGTCTGTTCGTAGGCGCAGCCGGTGCATGGCGTGAAATAGGACTAGCATCGTGGATGCTGGCGTGAAATAGGACTAGCATCGGGGATGCTGGCGTGAAATAGGACTAGCATCGTGGATGCTGGCGGTAATAATCACGTAGCAATGATTAATTCCATGTCAATTGGGCAGATAGATTCATCGCTGAATCTTAGAAATGCGAAATGGGAACTGCGCAGCCTCGTAAATTACACCCCTAGTCTACTACATTGTCAAGAAAATTGCATTCATAACTGGTAGAAGTTGCTGTGGAAGTGCGAAGACGAAAAGCTTGATATCAAAAGACTTTCCCTTGGCTGATCATAAATCAGCCTTATGAAGATCCGGGGAGTTACGCAGGATGGAAACAGTCCGGCTGAACGTCTCAAACTAAATGAAACTACAGCCGTTCTTGTCAGTGTAGGAATTAGTATTTTCAGTATTTTGTATACGCCCACTATAGTGAGACGTATTGATTCTTGAGGATATATTCCAGTAATTAGTATTATATTCTATACCACTGATAATATACAGTTTCAGTTGAAATACCACTAATATTAGCAATATACTGAAATACTGGAATGCTCGATGGAATATAAAGCCTTTAGCTGATTGCTTTTGGCTAGTTGCCAATACCAGTACCTCTTAAGGGAGAAAACAGGCTAGGGAAAGAGAAAGCAGGCCGGGGAGAAAGAAAGCAGGCCAAGGGGAGAGGGAAGAAGCAGGGCTTCTTTCCCTAGCTTCACAATTACCTAATCAGGAAGTTCAAATTCCTGAACTCTTAGGAATGTACTACATTCCGGTAGTTCAGTATATCCTCAATATTACTAATCTTGGCGAATACCTACGTCTGTATGTGATATCGAATTCCTACGTACGTACGTACATATAGGATCCTCAATATCAGCCACCGTATTACTGATCGTACACTAATCCCTACACTGGTTCTTGTGCTTCTCACGTCCGTTGGTGAAAAGTCGGCGAGAGCTGGAAAATACTACGAGGAGGATTTGGGCAGTGAAAGAGGTCTTAACGTGAAATTTTACGAAAATGCTAAGTTGCCTGCCTGACACTACTCACTGCTGCTTTGAGATTACGCATAATTCTCAGGGGTAACAAACTGTCGTATCATTACCAAGACCTTGGTGGGCTAGCGGGTCTAACCGAGTTCTTAAAGCGTGGATTACTCCATCATTTGTGTCCAGTCATCATGACTAAATGCCGAAACTCGATGAAGATTACCTTAGTTCTAATTTTACCGTATGAAACTCATCGGATGGATTTCCGGTGCGCCACAACATCCTTTCCTAAATCTGAAGTATGGCTTGACTGACTTCTTTCACGAGTACATATGACAGACAACCCTGACAACTACACGTCAATGAAAGTAGCAACAGTGCACCTAGGGGTCCGTCGATTGGGCCAGCGTACACAAAGGTTATCATTGTTGCCCATGAAAAAGCACAAAAAAATTACGAATCAAGCACAATCAATAACAGGAAGAAGCATCCCCATATTGTAGTGCATCTTGCAGGAACAGGCCATTTCACTAAGGATTCTCTCAAATGGACACACCTCTAACCCTTCTCGCCCAAAAAGTGTCTTCAGGTCGAATCCGATGCCCTATTCTGGATCTCTGTTCGACCCCAAGCATGGCCGTTGGGCGGGGAACAAAGTATACGAAGTAGTTAACCGCTGCAGGCTTTCTCCATACTTGCCATGCGCTTCTCGTTAATATATTCGACGAATCGTTGAGTTAATGGAAGCAAAGCCAGCACCAAGAACGGAATCCGGGTTTTAGAGTTGAATACGAAGTATGATCCAATCAGAAGCATTGGCCATGGCCGACAATGGGTGAGGTTGGGTGAAGCATGAAAATAGACGAGGGAGGCTGCATTCTGATTATTCCTCCTGGTTGGACACGATGCTACCTCTACGCGAGGTAGTGTTGGGGAAACGACTTCTCCACTTGATCTTTCACGTTGTCTATTTCTAGGAAGTATGGTATGTTGACGCATTCAGTACACCTCTGCTTGACTTTGCTCGAGATAACTGGGTCTGGACAATGGTTTTTGGCACTAGATCTTTTAGTGACAGGAAGTATCAAGTGCCTGAAAGACTGAGAGGACATTCTAGGGAGTTATCATGCCGAGGAAAGATGTTAAGTGTACGATGAACACACGTATGTGAAAGCTTTCCTCACTTACCTACACTTATATGAGATTATCGGCAAATATAATGGCAGAATTTCTGCAGTATCACCCGATTTCAACCACTGCGGTTCATTCTGGTTGGAAGTATTCATGTGCTTGCATACCTCCAACACAGTCTTATTCGCGTCTTTTCACTGAGCAAACTTATACGAAGACGTGCATCTGCTGTGCACACAATGGCTACCTTGAAATTTGGTTTAGATTCGTCGGCATGCGGCACATTGGTAATTCTACTCTTCGTTAATTTCAGGATTATATACATGAAATTTTTGATCATTAACCAGGCAAGCCCGCGGTAAACATCATTAGTCCCTAACCGGGCCGGAATACCTACAAGGAATGAATCTCCAACTTTTTAACCAGCGACACCGACTGCACACCTCTCGTACCGCTGATACCTACTGCGACAGTCCGTCTAGGAAAGCACTGGCCATCCCGATGAGAAAGACACCTTGTTAATACCAAGCAACTTATTAGCATCAGCATATCCAATGGTGGTATCGACATAGTGGTAGAAGATAATCGGTCCATAAGTCGGGTCCATGTAGAGGCCTTGTCCACCGGGGGCATACACATGATCGTGGCTGGCAAGGATCTCAGTTCCACCATTTGCTCTGCAATCTTTACCATTCTTGTCGACCTATAGGATTCGTCAGCTTCTGCAAAGTTGGTATCATTGAAAGAAAAGCAACACTTACATATCCACCAGTGACCTTGTGAGACCGACAGACCATAATTTTATACTCATCGCCTTTAGCAGGACGATTCTTGTCAAGGTTGCAACAAGACCCGCTGGAGAAGAAAAGATAGAAGTAATCTCCCCAGGTGAAGACGAAAGAGCCCTCCGAAGGACGTGTACCAGTGCTGTTGAACTCGATGTTATATGCTGCACCCGATGACTGGATAGGTGGGTTCTTCATAGGCACTTGGTAGATATCGCCATAGAAGGAGCCAAAGTTCATATAGAAAGCGGAGCCATCCCAGATCAAGTTGCCATCGATGGCGTTATAAGCTTGGCCACTGCTGGACGAAACGCCAGAGCTGCCGTGGTCGGTCCAAGAGCCGACGTCCATGGTTGAGGAGGTTGCAACTCCAATGGCGGATTTTTGGGAGCCGAAGGATGAGGTGGAGTAGTACATGTAGTAAGTGTTGCCGACCAAAGTCACATCCGGGGCCTAGTCCATGTTAGCATGATGTTCCTCCGTTCGAGTGAAAGCGTGGAAAGGAGAATACCCAGAGATCGGTGTTACCGTCGATCTTGGATGCACCGAGAGCCTGGCCCTTGTAGGTCCAAGGGCCAGTGAGAGCTGGTGCAGTATGGATAGCGATACCTCCACCGGTCGAGAAACGGTAGTAGGTACCAGCTTTGTTCCGTAAAATCGAGGGGTCGTGAGCATTACCACAGACACCGGAGCAGGGCATAGGGTTAGGGAAAGCCTGCGCAAGCCCAGCCGCAAGCACCAGGCCGGCGCTTAGAGTGCGAAGGAAACTGAACATGATGATCGACGAAAAGAATGACGTGCGATCTCGACTTGAGACGCGCGTAACAACAACAGAGGTGAGTAGAACAAAAAGAGTGTAGTTTGAGAAAAGGATGAAACAAAGCAGAGAAAGCCAAATCCTTATATCCTTACTGTATACTGCTTCGAAGTGCCGTACCACAGTCTTAGTATAACCGCTATAGGCGATGTAGCACCAGATTGGGTGATTGCACCGTGCCTTGGCACTATAACTATAACCACAGAAGCTTTAACTTAGCGACGAGAATAGAAGGAGTCTAGGAGTTTAGGAGAATAGCGTTCACTGCCGGACGTGCGGCCCCACCTGTCCCTGAGAAATTTCCCGAACTTCAGCGCCAGCGTAGCAAGAAGAGCAATGATAATATCAAGAAAACAATTAACCAACAATGCAAAGTATCTAAGATGCTCTGGAACAATTATGTGCAGCTTGATATCCTATACCTAGTGGG
The DNA here is from genome assembly GCA_001465935.1 of Clarireedia homoeocarpa. Lineage (NCBI taxonomy): Eukaryota > Fungi > Ascomycota > Leotiomycetes > Helotiales > Rutstroemiaceae > Clarireedia > Clarireedia homoeocarpa. The sequence goes on along the minus strand of LNKV01000048.1, from coordinate 143,342 downwards.
AAACTACTAAATGCTACAGCGGATTGTTCCGAGTCAACCAGGTTATCCGCGCCAATAAGGAGATTTTGCAAGGCTTCGGTTGTTTATGCCATAGATGAAACAACTCTATCTGAATTCATCCAATCTTAAGGCTAAACCCGCTCGGCTTTAAGCCCGGAACCATTTCTAGAACTTTTCATGCCTATTGGTGGATGTAGTGCATCGACAGGAAACGTGCCGGCATCTTGCCCGAATATGGTATTGGTGGCATAGGGCATGAGGCATAGCGTATAGCGCAGGAGGAGACTTGCGCTCAGAAGGACAATCAGTGATGGCTTGGCTTAGCGTATACGATGCTATTCATTCCTCTCTTTCCCCGCACGTACGGGAATAACCAGATTCTAGAAGATATAACGTAACATGCCATCGCCAACTAAAATGATTCCCTTTCAAACGCCTTCTCCACTTCCCCATAAGTATCATACCCATAAAGCCACTTCTGCACGCCACCAAAGTCTTGCCATCTACTTGGGTACCCACCCTTGCCCGTCGGCCCCTCGATCATGATAATATCCCTTTGTACCTGCTCCTCGCTATCCACCATATGAAATTGCTCTCTCTGTTTCCACGTCTCTCTCGCAATCCCTTCGCCCCTCGATTTCCTCAACGCTTCATATATCTTCGCCGCTTTCTTCAGCTGTTCCTTTTTTCCCTCGGCACTTACTTTGCCGAGCAGATATCCCATCACTGCACCATCTTCTAAACTCGAATTTGCACCTTGTGCTAGGTACGGTAACATGGGATGGCACGCATCACCCGCCATCCAGAAAGTACCGTCGTCATTGATCCACCGGTCCAGGGTCTCCAAATGCATCAATTTCCACTTAGCGACCTCCTTCACCTGGTCCAGGATCGCTCTTAGGATAGGGTCCCAACCCTCGAACAGCTTCTTCATCTCATCTAGATCTCCATCTGTCTTTGATTGATCCGGTGGTAAATTATCTGGACACAAAAGAACAACGTTCAGTAAAGAACCCCCGCGCATTGTGTAGCTCACGACGTGGGTATTCGGACCAGCCCAGAAGTTAACAGTGTGTCCATCGATAAACGCAGCAATCTTCTCGGCATCCGGTCCGCTCAAGTCCGACTTGTTGATTACAATTCGATATGCCAGATCACCCGTCGCGTTCGGCGGGGTCTTCTTGCCTAGGAATTGTGATCGCGTCGCAGAATAGATCCCATCTGTGCACAGTATCACATCTGCTTCCACCGTCTTACCCCCTTCTAGTTTTATCACCGAGTTATCGAAATCAACGCTCTGCACCCGCGAGGATAGGCGGATCGAGACACCCAGCTCCTCGCATTTATCGCGCAGGCCACGCTGCAGATCTACACGATGCATGCCCCAGAATGGATTACCGTATGCCTCGTCGATCTTTTCTTGGAAATCCGCGGTATGGCCTAATCGTTTGGTGCCATCATACCGCCAAACCGAGAGAGACCTGGGAAAGGTGGCTTTCGGCGTAAGGGCATCATAGATGCCCCACGCTTTCAACAGTCGTGTCGCATTAGGTGTTATTTGTAAACCTGCCTACGGGTAAAGGTGTCAGTATGATTGCGCATAAGCGCCCGAAAGTATAATCTGAGTGCAACATAACTCACTCCGATCTCCGCCAGTTCCGAAACAGCCTCTAGGATTGTCACCTCGTGAGATGGGTTTGCGAGTTTCGTGGATACGGCTGCAGCAAGACCGGCGAGTCCTGCGCCAACTATCACAATACGGAGAGGCATCGTAGCATCTACGGAGGCCAATATACTAGGCTTCAAGGTTAAAGAAGTGATTAAGCTATTTGTCGGGCGTACAAGAGGAATGTTGCGCGCGCAATGCTAGCATGAGTGCCCCACAAGTGCTGACATTGACAGTATTGCCAAGTACTTGTGGCTTTATACAATGTGATAGTGGAAGAAAGAATAATCGCCATTGTTGCGACGAAGAAATAGAGTATATATAGCTACTAGAATAAAAAGGACATACGTAAAGAGCACTCATCTTGTCCCACCGAACGCGCACTCCATGTGGACGAGGTGGACGGATTCCATTCGGGTGGACTTCACCAATTTGTGGGGATGCGGGGATGCGGGGCACTTGTGGGACGGCAAAGTTTACTGAAGGAGCGGAAGCATGATGTGGCGTCCAGTGTGGTCGCTGGGTGTTTGAACAGAAACTATCAAATCATTAATGATTATCGTTTCGGAGATTCTTCAACGTCTATTTTATCCTTACGCGGTTACGAACCAATATGCATCCTGAAGATCACCTCCAACGCCGTAGCTATGCAGAAAAGGTATTCAACCAGACCACGAAGATATGTACAATATCGTATCCTATAATCACCGTTATGATACTGTTGAGATCGTATCGTCCTAAAATATCTTATCCCAGTCAGGAGTGACAACGAACTTCCCCATGACTTTGCCCAGCCCCGTTGCTGTGCCTTCCGCCTCTCCTTTTGGCTCCTCTGTTAACAGAACACTGCTTAAGAAGGCAGCGGGAGCTCCACGCCCAACCGCCATGCTTGTACCACCCCAGTTTAATTCCACTTTGCCGCTCCTTCTTACTACTAACTTTCCAATCCATCCTTGTTCACTGATCAACTGTTCTTGTGTGGCTGCAACACCACCTTCTGTTTTGATGACAACCTCTTCTCCTTCTTTCTTTATTGGCGGCTCGGTATTAGCCTCGGTGAGATCGACCTGTTCAGAGGTCTTAGTCACAACCACGTCGTCCAGGCCTTCCTTCTCAGGGTTGAAAAGACGTGGTAGGATTGGGGGGAACTGAAAAAGATATAATCGACCATCCTTTTGCACAACGTCTGGATCAACTTCAGTGGTTTTCGGTTGAGCATCTGCGTCCATATCTACATCACCCTCGACGTCGACCTCCTTTCCTTTATTTGTATCTTTCGTGTTTTCATCTGTGCGGACAAAGCGAAGTTCTTTCGCAAGTATCTCTACATCTTCAAGATGTCGTTCCCATTCTAATTTATCTTCTTCAGTTTGTATAACTGGCTTCTTGTCTTTTGGTCGAGAATGCCGAAGAGTCTTTAGCTTCCTGGATGCTGAATCTGGTTCTTGTTTCAAAGCATCGAGTTTCGAAGGCCGGCGCTTCTTTTGTTCGGGGGACGGTGGCTGTGGCAGTACAGGAAATCTAGAGAGCGTGGGCGATTCGAGATCTGGATCATTCTTCACCTTTGTCGAGTCGATTGTATCGCCTGTAGAATCCCCAGCATCAATAGACATTTCCACATCTCCCTTGTGTTTGCCATCTTGGATTACTGCTCTTGACTCATCCTCATTATCTTTGGGCTCCTTTTTCGTTGTTGCCAAAAGATCGGTATCGCTGGTGATTATGCCAGCTCTCTCTTTGTGCTCCTCCCGTTTGATTCTTACAGGCTTGAGTCCTTTTGACTTTGCCGCTGTTTTCCCTGAACTTCTCGAGTGCACCACCGGTGTGATATCCTCATCATCCTCGTCACCTGAGTCTAGGTTGATTACTTCTATGTTAACCTTTCTCAGTGGCCCGTCGCCTTCGTCTGGATATTCTGGCTCGAAAGTGTTTGCAGCACCCCTTCCCCCGGAGCTGAAATAATTAACGTTATTCCCACTATTTGATGCTCCAGATCCGCCACCACCACCTCCTCCCCCTCCTCCGCCAGTGCCGCTCCCTCCCCTTCCACCACCGCCCCCACCACTTCTGGAAGATGTGACTGCCGCTCCCATTGCCCCTCCTTTCCTTTCTTTAAGATGTTAGCTTTGTCCAACAACAGTTCGTACGCCACTCACCCATTGCTGAAGGCGCAACACTAAATATACCAGTGGCGCTCGTGACTGGATTTCCTCTTCCCACGCCTCTACTTTGTCCCATCACATCACCTCTACCTCTTGCAGCATTGCCCCGACCTCTGTTTGCCCTTCTTGCCTCCCTTTCTTCTTGCGCATTTATAGCTGCTCTTCTCTCGCGCTCTTCCTGTTCTAACCTCTCACGATCTGCTTGGTCTCTTCTGATATTTTTTGGCTTAAACTTGCTCCTCGCAGTAGAATCCCCTCTTCCCCGAGTGCTCACCCCCCCGCGTGTTCTGATTGTTGACGGCTCCGATCGAACTGGAGGATGTGAAGTTGTCGGCGCAGATGTCTCCGTGGGGACACCAGCAGGAGCGGAGTGCGGAGAAGGATGGGAGTCATTGGGCTCCGTTTTGACATTAACATTGTCGGAAGGCTCTACCGTCGCATTTGTCGCGGATGAAGTAGCAGGTTGCGCAATTGTTCCTGGGGGCTCTGGTGTTTCGACTGCTGCAATTGCGACGCCTCTACCTCGTCCTCTTCCTCGTCCTCGACCGCGCGAGGCAGCTCCTCGTTCCGTTTTTGGTGGCATAGTCCTCGATTTCGCACAAAGAACCTAGTGAGCTCTCGTAACTTAGTGTCACCGCATCGGGTTTGTTGAATATGAGGTAATTGTAAAAAAGCAATTCGAGATATATGATAATTGTGAGCCTAATAAATTAATTCAAGTGAGCCTCTCTGCCTGGCTCACAGAAACTCTTTCAGAAGAATCTTTGGTATAGTGGGGCGCAACTTTTTTTGGTGCACGGACCATATGGACTAATATCAATAGCACTAGGCTTAATCCGCGGTGGTTGAAAGAAGGAAGTCTACTACCAGATATGCACAGTCGTCTAAATAACGATTCGTCTGCTAATTTCTATTGGCATCGGAACTGAGTCCTGTTCCCAAAGGAGAGTAGAGTTTTAGATTGCTCACTCTTCTCCACAAGTTAATAGAATATGCCTTTTTGCCAGTCTTGAGTCGATCACGCGCCGACAAGGTAGACTTGACGCGACGAGGACGAGGACGAGAGCCTGTTTTTGACTCCCCATTGGGTTCCACCAGCAAAACAGCAAACATGCAAAGAGTCTTTGCAGTAAGGCATTCACTATGGTATGGTGTGCTTTCTATCAGTGTCGACGGCCGCGGGGTTGTAGGGGTTGTTCTTTCTCTGTGCATTTGACTATTCCAAAGTTCTCAGACTTTCCTACAGGACAGGATTTCTTGGGGAAAGGATGCTCACATTGATAGTTACCCCTCACCCTTAGTAGCTAGGCTGGCACGAGACACGCGATTTAACACTTTTGGAGTCTTTGGACCGATCCAGTCCAACAGTTGTTGGAAAATCTCTCCTTCATTTCGGTCTTTGCCCTTGATAGCTGATACACTGAATGATACGTCGGCCGAAGCGTTTTCGACCTGAAGGTGGCAGCATAATACGAGACGCATCTTGGAATGGAGACTACTTGAGTGCCGGTACGTGGTTAAGTGATCATCCAGGGTCAGGAATGAAGATTCTGTTTCAAACCTGAGACTCATTTTTGGACTCCAGCAAGCTTTTGGTCGACAACAAGCTTTCCATGCAGATAGCAGCCGGTCCCGGGGTCTCAGCTCTCTGATCATTAACCAATGGAAAACCTCAGGGGCATCAGTCGTTGCGCATTCCCAATCTTACCAGCGCGCGCTGTGGGAAATTTTCGCGTTGGACCTACATTCTTTACGCGTGATACCCTTAACTTGATTCTCAGAGGTGGCCAGTATCTCAAGAGTGTTCTGAGATTATAAGTACGACTCACCTGGTACGCCAAGTCTTGGGTTTCTTTCTCGAGCTCAAGACCGTTAAGTACTTACTTTATTACTCTATCGCTACCTTCGACACGTGTTAGGCTGAAATCTTCACAATGAAGACTACCCTGTCAGTTCAGGTTCTTTGGGCGATAGCTTTCCATGCCCAGTTCATCTCTGCTGGAATTATGGTTGGTGACGATTGTGCTTCTCGACCACCCCCAGATCAACTCGCGTGTTACCAACAACAGTGCCCAATGCCTGGTCCCCCGGGCTCCTCCTGTGCCTCATACCCTCCTCCCGATCGGCTCGATTGCTACAAAAAATACTGCCACGACGTCTACAAATCCTCTTCTACTTCCACCACCACCAAAACTAGCTCCGCTGTCGAGTCTGACGATGGTCTAGCCACCAGTATCATCTATGCCACTACTCTCATAACCATCACAAGCTGCGGGCCCGAGGTAACCAATTGTCCGGCTGGCAAGGGGTCTGCCGTCATTACTTCTTCGGTCATCGCATATACGACTGTGTGTCCAATTAGCAACCCACCAGTAGCCCCCATCAAGACAGCAGTAAATCAAGGCGCCATTGCTACTAGTGCTCCGAACGGGCCGACTGAGAGTTCTGGCGCTACGAGTGACTCGGGAAAGATAGCAAGCACAGCTGTAGATACCAATGGTGACACAAGCGAGAGTACAGGACCGGAAATCTTCACTGGCGGAGCGGTGGGAAATAGACTTGCGGGATGGGGATTGGTGGTAGCACTTGCTGTTGTTGGTGGGCTTTTGTGCTAAATGGTATCTCTATTGATGTCTCAAAATGCCAACTTATCTTATCGTTCATATGGGATGAGCCCTTTGTGTCTTTACTTTGGCAAGTCCCGTGCTTGGATATATGATCAATACGGGATGCTGTCTTTCCCCTGGGTCAACATAAGTCCCTTCATACTGAATCTGACTATATCTTACTACACACTTGATTTTCACGTTTAGTCTCTGAGGATCTTACTATAGTATCTTATACCTACTGGCTCTCCTGCAGATTATCTATTGTTTGGTCCAGTTTGAACTCTATTACGAAGTCCAATCGTAATCTGCACAGGAGGAACCTTTACTAAAAGTTTAAACCCAAATGATTCAACGCTTCTGAGCTACTCTATTGTTGTATACCTGGTTTAAAATACTAATATAGCTTTATAGAGTAATCAAGTGAAGTAAGTACAAAGAAATAAGTGATTTGATCTATTATAAAAACTAAATGTAAAATATAAAATAATAAAGTGATATACTTGATTTAGAAGAAAGAATATACACATTTTATTTAATATTCCCGCGACCTAGAACTGGCTCCTTAAAAGCAAGTTCTAGCTTACATCTGAGAATCAATTCATTCATCCATTCATTCATTTCCTATCAACCAATCTCCTTTCATCTCCTATGTACAAAAACTCCCCTCCTATCATCCCCTCCCCCTCCTCCTCCTCCTTCCCCTCAAACCGCACTCTCCTAAAACCTCGTAAAAGGCAACCACTTTCCCCTCAACGTAATCACCGCCCACTCCCCCTTATCATCCACCTCCTTCTCGACCTTTGTGCTAAAGCTAATGGCGCTCATAATCCCATCGCCAAACTTCTCGTTCAGCACCGCTTTATACGCATACCCGTAATTCTGGACGATTTCATACAAGCGGTAGATGAGCGGCTCGGTGGGGGGCATGGGGCCAGCGTTTCCGCGGTTCGGGAACGCGGCGAGCTCGGCGGTGAGCTGGGCTTCGGGGATCTCGAGGAGCTGGGACAGCGCGCTGATGTCGGCCGGGGAGGCAACCGCTTGGCCGTAGAAGATGGCGGCCACGGCGACTTCGGAGCGGTTGAGGTGCGAGGCGATGGTTTCGAAGGTTAGGGCTTTGGAGGCTTTGGCGGTAAAGAGGGTTTGAGAGGAGGTGGGAAGGCGCGATACGATTGCTGTCTGTAGAAGAATGGATTAGTAAGTTGGAAGGATGAAGATTGCGAGGGAGGAGAGGTGGTGCTGGGTGTTGTGATGATGATGGTTGAAGCGGGGTAATTTCTCATTCAACATCAACATCAACATCAACATCAAGATATGTATTGCAAAACTTACATCGAGCGTCGCGATTTTGGGTTGTTCCGACATTTCGATAAAGTTATTCAAGATACAATTCCGAATTCGTGTGGTAGGGTCGACGTTATGAGATGAGGGGTAAGTAAGTAAGTTGACGAATTGACTGAATTAATTCCCTTGCAGAAAAAAACAACCAATCCGCACAAAATCGTTAACTTCCCCTCTTCTTATACTTCTACCCAGGACTTCGGCACCGCTAGTAGAAGTAGCTAGCTAGCACTTATGCAATGTGTACCACATAGAGGGGGAGGCAAGAACGTCATATCCCGCGCCAAGTCCGAGACTCGTCCGAACGGACATCGGGATGTGCAGAACCAGAATACATTCCGGCGGAAAGGACTCGGACGATTGGTAATTGTTTTCCTACAGTACGTACTGTTCCAGCTCACTGGGAGGAGTCCTTAGTGTGAAGACCAGAGGAGAAATGGCTTGGGAGTTGCATCCCGTATCTTTATAGTTAACACTTCTTCTTAGCAATGCTTCAATCTCATCTGGATCTTCCTAGAGTGAGGATTCACATTCCGAGTCTTTTTTAATATGTTATATACAAGAGCAAAGCACATGTCTGCCTTTCCTTCTTCCTCTCATGCTGTCTCAATAGTATTCCTGCTTTCATGGTATCGAGAGTCCTCACCTTCATCCCTCCTCCCTTTCCCCCAGTATTTTACTCGACGAATGGTGAGCCTGGACCAGTCTGACTTCTACGAACACTTCGATGTATGTCTTCCGATCGTCGCGAGCTGCCTATTGCAGGAGATCCCGACTCCCTTCCATGCGCATGGGCCCTCTCCCGAGTTGAATGGTGATGAGATCCTTCTGCGCTACCATACGGACTATACGGCTTCTCTCTCCTCTGCCTATCTCTCTCCCTCAATCCATCATGACTTTTCCTCCTCCTCTCCCCCTCACCCCTCGCGCTCCCACTTCTCCCCCTCTCCCCACTTAATAACCTCGCGACCTTCTCCCCACCCCTCAACCACCCCGCCCTCTCTCCCGCCGTCCTCCCCTCCCCATCCCTCGCCCACCTATCCGCCCCCCTCTCTAATAAAATCCTAACCATCTCCTCCTTCACCCCCGTCCCTATCCCCTCAATCCAATCCACCCCCTCCACAACCCTATGCAGCGGCCCCCTGCCTCTAACATCGCTAACCCTCACATCAGCACCACTATTCACCAACACCTTCACCGCCTCTCCACACCCATGTCTACACGCCAACAACAATGCTGTCGACCCCTTCGAATCTCTCGCTTCTAAATCCGCGCCTTGCTCGAGCAGATACTCGACAATAGGCGCGTGGCGCCAGCGTGTGGCGACGAGAAGTGGTGTGTTGAGGTGGGCGTCACGCGAGGTGAGGGACGCGGAGTTTTGGACTAGGAGCTTGACGATGGGGAGGTCGCCGATGCGGCAGGCGATATGGAGGGGTGTTTCGCCAGTGGATTTTAGTGCGAGGGAGGGGGAAGCACCGGCGTCGAGGAGGAGGGACGCGGTTTTGAGGTGATGAGTTTGGACGGCGGCAATGAGGGGAGTGGTGTTGGATGAGTAGACGTTGACTTCGGTGCGGTTTTCCGCTTCTTCTCTGTCCTCGTGTTTTTGTTTGCTTTTGGAACGGGAAGATGATTGCCGCCGAGGTGGATCAATTAATATGTCAAGGACGTCGAGTTTGCCTGCTGTGGAGGCGGCGACAAGGGCTGGTGCGAGATCGATTCGGTCGTCTTGAGAGAGGATGTTTTTGACGGTGTTGGTGTCGCCTTTGCTGGCTGCGATGGCTAGTTCGGTGGAGGGGGAGGTGCTGTGTTTGGAGAGATAAGCGGTGGCTTCTTTGATGGCGATGGGAGCTAGTGCTTTGACTATATCCATCTCTGTTGTTCAGCTGTTGCGGAAGTTGATGATTTTGAACTTTGTTGTGTTATTACATTGACAATACCAAATCATAGAGAGCGTGTGGTGCAGATAGACAGATATTATACCCAGATGCAAAAGCCATAATTCCCCTTGTCACACCTCCGATATATCCATCCTCGTCGGAAACAAGGTCATATGTTCCGGTTCATTCCTATTTCTTTTCTTCTTCCAGCCCTGCGGTACGATACCAACAAATAAGGAAATGCGAAATCATCAGACTCCCATGTTGCCATTTGTCGAATCATACGATGTGGTGCTTACATGTGATGTCAAATGGCCGAGAGTCATTGTGGCTGTTTTGAACAGCTGATCGGGATGAGTCTTACCACACCTCCTCCCTAGACACGCCCTTCAAAAGGTATACTCTACTGTAATTGTACTGCTGACCCATTAATTTATCCAAAATCTTACTTACGCAGCTCCACATAACTTTAACTCAACCACCGCATCATCCCATTTCGTTTCGAGCTTGCCGACCTGTCCAGAACCCGTAATTCAATGGTTGGTAGACAGGGTTAGATGTAACAGAGGAGGTTTGGGATTGTAGTTCGGTTTGAGGTAAGCCAAGTTGCCGTCATCGAAATAGAAGTAATCTATCTGGGTGAACTAGACCAGACTCGAAGCAATAAGGAGTGAAGTGATGAGCGTTTTATAGGTTTGAAAGAAAGTCTTTCAACAGGCAATCTGTTGGACCAAATGTAAGCTCTTCTAGGAGCAGTGTCACGTTTGGAGTTTTACCCAACCTATACAACGCAATGATGATTTGAAGTAACCTTAAGTAGGAGAACGTCGGCTTGCGATTTGCAAGTACTGTCTGTATAAATGAAAACGGGAACGGGAAGCGAGTCAAGGCTGCGGAAGGAGCGAACAGAGTATATATAATATAATCTTAAACCGTCTGTCTGTCTGTATTAAAGTGCTACTCTACCTTGCGTCTACAATAGTTTGGGAAGTGAGAGCAATATGATCAAGCGCTTCACAATAGGTATAGGTATGTAAGCAACAGATTGCAAGTTACTATAAGACTAAGCCTTTCCACTCTCCTTCTCACTCTCCACTCTTCACCCTCCACTCTCCACTCTCCACTCCCCACTCCCCACTCCCCCACCCCCCACTCTCCACTCTCCACTCTCCACTCTATAAGATATCAGACAACAGAGCCAGTCAGTATATATCCCACCAAGCATTCATCACTATCAAAGATCTTTATATTTCGCATGTTCATTTATTTGTATTTGCATAAACTGACGCTGACATCTATGCCACTATTATCCTGATCTGATCTTATCTGCTTTGATTTTTTGATTTTGTTCTGTCTTGTCTTGTCTTGTCTTGTCTTGTCCCGTCCGTTCTCCTCCATTCCGTTTATCAATGCACCCCACCCCACCCCAACCTGTGCCCACCAATCCACGCCAATCAACCCAAGGACAAGCCAACTTAAATATCCCATCCCCCAGTTTGCATATCATCTCCTCCTTCCTCATATCCAAGCCAACAGATTAAATCATCACTATCCTATCCTATCCGACCAACCCACATATATACAACCTGTCACCTGCTTCCCACCCCCTTAACCCCCCTCTCCTTCCCTTACCAATGCACCGGCGTCTCCCTGGCCCTCTCATCCCAATCTCCCTTCCTCAAACCCCTCGTACCACACCTCAACGTCGCCCACTTCCTCTCCAAATCAAACGTAATCTCCGTAACCATAACCCTCTTCCCCTCCTGCACTATCTGATCCTTCGTACTTGCATCATAAGGATCCAGCCCCTCCTCCTCAATATCCATAACCCACTGTCCGACTCCCGCACACAACTTCGAATCCCACATGCCTTCGCGCCGATGCGACGACGTCAGCAAACTGATAGCTTCACGGCGGATTTTGCGATCACGACACTTTGTCGCGACGACAAAAAGCGGCGGGACGATGCCGGAATCGAGCGCGAATGAGGGTTTGATGTGCGAGTAGGTGTCTTCGTCGTGGTGGATGGAGGGAGAGGGCGATGCGTAATTGACTCCGAAGGGTGTTCGGATTACTCGTTGAGAATTAACATGGTGACAAGCATCTCCACATCGAGCTTGCGCTATAGCAAGTTCTTCATCTACGATGAGTTCTTTTGCTAACTCATTAATCTCTAAAAACATAGCATGGAATTGGTCGAAACCCATCTCGTTCGCACAGAATGCGGTGTGAACGAGAATTCTAGTCATGAGGCAGGTCATCTGAAGCACGATGATCCCAGCCCTCTCCGTGTTCGTCCTTCCTCTATCGCGACGACTGTTGAGTAGTGGCTCAAAGTTATTATGCCATTGTGCAAGTGATTTTCCAAATCCATATCCATTCTGTATTATGGAAGCAGGCAAGATCTTATTCGACACAGAATAGAATCCTGCCAGTTCCTCATTATAGCGAAGAGTTCTTTCGCAAATCGCATCCAGAACCACTCTTGCTTCATGAACGTTCGCAAAACTTTCAGGAATCGGTGGGTCTAATGAAGCCGAAGTTGAGCTATCGGAAGGCGATGATGGGGACGACGGAGATTGAGGATTGGCAATACTGGGGTTTGTCGACAGGCGAATAACGTACGGATCTGGAAAATGGAAGGCCATATCGTATGATTTCGCCTGAACCGCAAGACGGGTAAACATCTGGCCAAGTTCTTCCTCAACAATATCATCCTCCCTTTGTATAAATGAGAGTCGTTTTTCTCTTCGTTGTTTCTCCATGACCCCCAAACCAATCTGCACTTGTTTGATGGCGTTCTTGTGGTCGCCGACAAAAGATTGGAAACATGTAAATAGAACGCTGGATATCAAAATCGTACGTTGCGATGGTGCCTCGCCATTTTCCATTGATTGTCGCATCCGCGTAATAGCCTTCCCATAGTGTTCCCAGGCAAATTTCCAATGATTCGATGCCGCATCGCTGGCGCTGTATTCTGAATTCTGTGGGGAGCTGGGAGGAGATTCCGAAACCTTCTCTAGAGTCTTGTACAATGCACCCAGAGCTACCACCGCATGCCGTATGGACGCTTCCGAATGACTCTCCTGCAGAACACTGCGCGTCCAGAATTCCGAATCGAAGAATCCCGACAGTTCGCTGGCTGTATGTGTGCGAAAGACTTGGAAATATTGACCTTCATTAGTATTGAACCCGAGGCCGAAAGCGGGAGAACGAGATATGAACGATAGATCAATCGGGAAGGATGCGACAGGAGACGTCGTCTGGCTGGGCCACAAAGACCGAACAGCTCGTTTCGCTGTCGGAACAATTATCGAAGAGGTGGGTTTCTTGGTAGCTGAGAGCGATGTTCCGGCCGATGCGCCGAAGTGAGACTCTGGGGGGCGAGGGAGGATCGGAACGGTCAAATTTGGTGATTTATTTCGCGGATTGTATGCAGGGTAACCTGTGCAAGTTCTACCCGATCTAACACATTTCGTACACTGCGGTCTTGTCTCGTCGCATTTTACTCTTCGATTCCTAAAATTGATGGAAAAAAAAAGCCGTGAATTAGCCAAGGAAGTGGATTGATTTCCCCTACAAAACGCGTGCGGGGGAAAAGAATTTTGCCCCAGAATAAATTTCCGACTTACTTGCAATTGTTACAGCCCGTCTTTACTTTAGGACGACTTGCTCGTCGCTGTCTGACTGCTTTCACCGATTCCGCATCTGCCATGATTGATGAATAGAATGAGTTCTATGCATCGCCCGCCCGAAAATCCTCCAGAGCCCGTCCCTTTTATTGTTTCGCGGTGGTTCTTGTCGAGGTAACACAAGCACTGGGCAAGGGTCAGGCCAAGATGCCCTTGATCGATCTTGGATTTTGTGCTCTTGCGCCTTTTTTTTTTTACTTTATTGAAATCGAAGTGACGAGCTCCGTTATTAACTTTCCCGAGTCCCTTGATTTCTGTGATTCGATTCGGGGCGGAGGTGGCGAAAAGAAGTTATACCCCGTAGCTTATACGTTTCGTACCCTGGTAGCAGATCTGATCTGATGCTCTAAAGAACCCCGACAGTTAGATTCCGACTGTTATCTGCCATAGCTGAGTAAATGGAATAGGCAGAATTGGTAGCACAAAGAACACAATGTGATACAAGGCTCGGTGAATGGGTCAGAAGGAGAGGAAGATGTGAGTTTGGGGCTGCGAAGATAAGATGCCAGCCTTGAACGAACCTTGTGGGGGGGGATGGAGAGGGAGGGGAAATGCAGGACGAAAGAATAAGCTTGAAGGGAGCTTGGAGCTTGGAGAATGTGTGATGGACCGAGAGTGAGCTGCCGCGGGAAGGAAGAGAAGGATGGCGATCACCGAGATTTCGGAAATTTCTCACCCAATTTGGTTGCGGTTGCGGTTGCGGTTGCGGTTGCGGTTGTGGTTGTGGTTGTGGTTGTGGTTGTGGTTGTGGTTGTGAGTCGATTCCGCCTTTGGCTTCCTGCAAATGCTCTTCTAAGACGTGCAAGGGAGCAGTGCCGTGGGTAGAGATGGAAATAGAACAATAGAACAATCGAACAATCGAACAATCGAACAAGGAAACGACAGCAAAGAAGGACGGTAAGTATCTTCGGCTTTCTGCCGTTGTAGTTGTATGAAGGAAGGAGGAAGGAGGAAGAAAAATGATACCCTACGAGCCCACGCATCCAATTAAATGGCTCTGGAAGCTGCTTGATTGCTCAATGTAGATGCGATATCCTTCATGCTTGCGTATCACATGCGCGTTGCCAATGCCTTGCCAATGCCCTCCCATGTATCTTAGTACCTAATTCGAATTCTACTGTATGTGTGTATGGATGGATGTATGTGTATGGATGGATGGATGTATGTATGTATGTACAAGTACCGATGTGTGAAACTTCCCGTGCCGTAACTTATCCACCTCAACGTTTGTCTATCAGGCGTCTTGAATCAAGGCCTCAGACTGGCCTCAGACTGGCCTCGGCATTTGTTTGCCCCTCCCTCGAGATTGACCAGATTTGGATCGACGCCCAACCAGTCCAACAAAACTCAGTCCGAGAATAGAATTGATGCGTCTCCCTTCATCCCACTTATTACCAATGAATGACAAGAGAATGACAAGATACATCTTACCCTGTTGGCCAAGAGGGCGAAAACCTCCTCTCGATCCTCAAGTCGAGTACATTGTACAAGTACCTTTTACCTTTTACCTTTTACCTTTTCCACCTCACACCTCACACCATCTTCCCCTGTGAACCATGTGAAGCTCCCAGGAAAGCCCTTTTTATTTCCGACCCCCAGCCAGGTGACACTTTGCTTTGTCTTTGTCTTTGTCTTTGTCTTGGACTCTTGGACTCTTGGAGCTCTTACCGAAATTCTCCTCGCCATGATTTTCGGTACCGCGAATTGTCCCGTTGAAAATTTGCCCATTCGTGCATCAATATCGAATTTATCTTTCGCCGGTCCCACAATTTCACATCAAGAGAATTGGCCCAGAACCAGGAGACGGGCCAGAGCCCGAGAGGCGCGAGCCCATTTCGATTACTGTAAGATTAGGGCGTGGCTTGAGCCAGAGCCAGAGCCAGAGCCAGAGCCCGAGGGCTAGAGCTAGAACCCACCCATCATCTACTTACTAACCCTCCCCTAGCTGCTTAGCGATCACTCTTACTTTACTCGTAGCACATGAATTACACGCCGTAGCGATTGGCAAACTATATCTCTCTCCCTTCCCTCATACAAAAGCGCAAACCCTTCTATCCACCTTTCCATCCATGTTCTACGGCCCTTGGAATACAGGTTCGCTCGCAGGGCTGAGAAAAGTAGTGTGCTAGCTGACCCCCAGGAGATAATTAAACATTTAGGGCTGACAGCTGTCAGCCAGTCAGCCAGCTAGTGCTATTGGCTGAGGATGGGGGACTTCTCGGGTTGGTTGCATGCGATCAGCGAATCAGAGGGGCGAGATGGATTGATAGATTGATAGATACTCGTAGGGTTGGTGGACGGTGGAGAAGGATGTGATGGAAGGGAAAGAGAAGGATTATCCGGCTGAATAAATAAGATTCTTAAAGCCATGTGGGAAAAGTGCTGACCGTGCTTGCTGGCTGGCCAGCTAGCTAGCTGTATGGCTCCATAGAGAAATGGCTGTCGAATATGTATGTATGTCATACCGCTCGCTGGGCACGGGGAGTAAGGATATACGACCGACGGCCTGCACTGGTCCTGTAGAGGTAAGTGCAACGTTGACACAAAAGACGAAACGATGGTAATAACGACGCTGATGCTGATGCTGATGCTGATGCTACGACGGGATGCGCTTCGTCCGAGACGAGACGAGGGGTGCAGGAAGGAATTGGTATTCTAGGTAAAGGGCTGATGTGATGCCGAGGGGTCTTTTTCTTTGGCTATCTATCTATCCTATTGTATTGTACGGAGAGTGCACGGGTAGGAACCAAGTTAATTGCTGCCCGTTACACAATCGTGAGATCGAAGGGCTTTGAAGCGGTTCCCTTCCCTTTCTTCCCTTCGATGGCAGGCTAAGATATGCTGGCTCCGAGAATGTTTTATCCCACCGGAATGCACATCCTCCCGCAGTCAGCTGTGCGCAACGTAAACCCAATGTAACGACAACGACTGGCCTTCACCCATCCGATCTCGACTTCTACTTTAGCTTACCGTGCAGCGACCTGCGAATTCAATGATTCTGTACTCCGTGCTCGTTCGCAACATGATTGGCAGAGAAGTCTTGGAGAAGCTCGATGATACCATAGATACTTCCGTAGATAGATGCGATATTCTCGGCATAAGCAGCTAATTATTCGAGCCGAAATTGTCCCGTAAGCAAGTAACCCACCCTCGCGAGCCTAGTTAGCCAGGCTATACCACTTTCTCTCGCCGTTGAATATCTGCATAAGTTTTCTGCGTCCTAAAGCTTACTTTATGTCGACCTGCGTAGTTTTTACCTCAAGAGGAGAAGAGAGGAATGAAACATTGGATGTCGTCCTTCCGAAACCAGTTCCATCAACATGCTCCCAATAATCCGTTCTATTGCTAAGATCCTCTCTCTCTGTCTTTCTCTTTCCCTTTCTCTCTTCTCTCTCTTGAGGCTTGGTATACGAGAATCGATATCTGTGTTTATTTAATTTCTTCTCGCGCGAACTTTCCTTTTTTGCGCTCTGGAACTCGCGTTACCTTTGTCGATCGATATGTTATAGCCCAGTCGCGAGCAGCGCTTCAAATCGTAGAAGAAGCGAAATTCGTGTCTTGCAGAGCGCAGTGTCGTATGCCGAGGTGTCTTTGTCTTATATGTCTTGCTTTTCCTCCGCCCTTTTTACGACCTTGGGGAATTCTCCCAGGCGCCATATGGAGGGAAGATGCCAGTCGTGCCAGTCGTGCCAGTCGTGCCAGTCGTGCCAGTCGTGCCAGTCGTGCCAGTCTTGTATCATTCTCTGTAGAACTAGCTTTCTCGCAGAATCGCGTAGACTCCTGAAACAATGATGCGATTGGTTGTGAAAATTTTTGAGGGGGGTTGTAAAACATCGTGGGGCAATCCACTCCCACGCTTTTCTCTCCCCCCTTGTCGCAGTCGAAAATCTTCTAGACGTCTCGGTCGTCTCGTCTCGGTCGTCTCATCTCGACCCAACTTTTTACTGGGTGATGGTGATCGTGATGGTTGGGTGCTAATGAGGGTGGGTTGCATCCTTGTTGAAAATCTTGGGCCCGATTGAGTGGTTTGTCGATCTACTGTCGGCGGATGGTCTGTGGATGGTCTGTGGATGGTCTGTGGATGGTCGGTGGAATTGTTTGTAGATTGCCTGTATAGGAGGTGCACTGCGAAAAGATGGTGTGTTGTTTCATGAGCAATATCCTATTCGTAGATGCGACTAACTACGACGTACCAGCTGCCAGCTAGCTATCTGCCAGCTAGCTATCTGCAAGCTAGCTATCTGCAAGCCAGCTATCTGCATCGACATACATCCATCTATCTATATCTCATGTACGATGGAGTATCTCGACCATGGATGCATCGATTCATTCATATTTACCCTGGCCAAAAACAAGGCAGACGTGGAATCCTAGTTTCGTATCTTTCTACTGCTTTGAGTAATCACGTAGTACAATGTCTAAGTTATCAATAAGAGCCATGTCATGGAGGACCCTTCCTTACTATCAAATCCATCTCACCCTATATTTTCTTACCCCCTCGCTCGCTTGCGCCATCTTGAGGTTGCGGATGGAGTCGCGAGGAGAGTGAGACTCTTGAGACTCGCGGCCATTTCCTCGTTTCGACGTTGGGGATCTTTGGTTACGGTATGAACCTTGCTGTGCGTGGGCTGCCTTTGCTGGAAGCAGTTCTATTGAAAAAGTCCCATGTGGTGCCCATGTGCCCATGTGCTTGTTTGCCTGTCCTGCTCTATGTTATGCCAGTCAGTCAATCAATCGATCAAGCCAGCAAATGAAATGGATGTCGTATGTTCTGTTTCTTCATCGACTTCGGGAGCGTACAGATCGGGATGCATGGAAGTGCGAAGTGGGAAGCGGGTGGTCCTCGCCGGCCAGTAAGGTAAGCTTGCGAGAAAATAATTACCGGACGACAAGCACACCACCATTTTTCACATCCACACCCTCACCCACACCCACACCCACACCCGCACCCGCATGAAACTCGGGGTCAAGTAATCTATGGATGTGAAGATGTGAAGATGTGAAGATGTGAAGATGTGTAGAATTCTGTATGGCCGTGGTTCATCCGAATTGATTGCTTGCATTCGGATCTTCCGCTATCCTGCACATGCACACCTTGCACACCTTTATGCCGTCTCCCTTTTCCCTTTTCCCATTCCTTGCCCGCGTAATCTGTCCTTGGATGTCCCACTCGACCCGGCTACGATGTTCCTCTCAACCCGGCTACCCAGAACCAAGGTTCGATTCTGTCTGGTTTGCTGCTCCCCCATTCCCCATTCTCCAAATCCCGTCCCCCCGTCCCGTCCCCCCGTCCTCCCCCCCCCGTCCTCCCAGCTTCCTCCTCCCCATGTCCCAGTTCCATGTTCCACCTTCCATCCGAGCTCACGTGCGCCGTGCGTTGCGGCTCGGCCACTCCCCTGGCTGCTTGAGTTAGTCCCCTTCTTTTTTGGCTTTGGGAATGGCCGACCAATCGCATTTCCTGCCACCGGTTCACGCCCAATTGACTGTTCGCGATTATTGCCATATCGGGTAATCCATCGTTCTCGCTTTCTCGCTTTCTCGCTTTCTCACCACCGTGAACCTCTTCGCAACATCGTGTTCTGCTCGACCACCTTACTACACATGTTATGGTCTCTTACCCCGTTACCATAATCATACCCATACCATTCTAACCCGACACATCGAAAAAAAATAAAAAAATAAAATAAAAATAAAAAAATAAAAAAAGGAGGAAGCGGAGGAAGCAGAAGAAGAAGATGAATCTTAGTATCATCATCCCGTATATCCATCCTATCCCGTCTGCCGCAACCGATTAAAACATGTACGCGTACCCACCATTAACGTTATCATTTGCTTTCCTTTCTTGTCATTGCCGGGGACTTCTTGGTAGGAGACTTCTACTTCTATCTCCATCTCCATTTCTCTTTTCTTGCCCTCCCATTTCCCATCATATAAGTATGATCGGATGAAACTGTCCTTTCAGACTGTCTCAAGCCACCGCTTTCTGCTTGTGTCATATCCTCCTTCGTATGAAACTATAGGAGAAGAAGCCATAGACAACAACTCTCCTTTCTGGTACGGTACATCGAATATTCATATATTCATATTATCTTTCCTTGGCCATCACGAACTTGGTAATCACTTCTTCGCCCACAAACACTGCGAAGTCTTCATCCGGGCATCAACTTGACTTGGAACTTCGAGAAGGCGAAAAAACGATCCACTACATCAAAGCACCTCTCTCAAGCCACTCCACCCCATACCCTCATGGTGATGACAACCCAAACGCAATTTGTTTATTACGACTTGAAGCTCAATTGTTCGCGAGCGATGGAAAGGAGGAGCTCGCTACCTGCAACTACTTGTAGTAAGGGTCATACCCATCCACCATGGAACACCACCGGCATATTGCGGATAGCGAAATGTGAAACGGTCTGTGGGTTTTGCCAAAAGGAGACTGATACTGCTGCGAAGCTCAGAAAGGTATCATAAATTCCTCTCTCAGCCTTATGAGCCGCCTGACTAATTTCTTCCCTTAAAGCATGTCGCTATTCATATAAAGAACGAAGGTCTAAACCTCACTATAGCGGAAGCTGCAAGTGGTCGAGGAAGATTGTATGCTCATTCATTCTCTTCATCTTTCCCCTCGTGCACTCGCTTATCATATGTATTATAGGGAGATCACACCGAGTTCTTCACATGACCCATCAGCCTCATCATCATCTTCTTCACATATAATGTCTATAGGCAAAGAGCAACATCATCAATCAGCATATTCATCTTCATCGATATCGCCATATACGAATATCGCTCAACGCCCATCGTATTCGATACCCACACCTTCCATGCCAACCTCATATTCCACCAATGCAAGCGCATCCCTCGCTCGACTTCCTATATCATACTCATCTACATCAACCGCCAATTCCACCAACTACCGTTCCTTCCTAACCCACTCCTCACCCCCTCCCCCGCCCGCGGACCCTTTTTCATCCCTCCGGTCCCACGCTTTCCGCACCAAATTCGAATGGACAGTTATATCCCGTAGCGAAGGATTCGCCATCCTTGATCACTGTAAATCACAGTCCCAAACCCATTCTCACTCCTCAGAACACTTCACGCCCTGTTACAATCGGGAAACGCTCTTCGACGAGGAATGGCAAACGCATATGAGAGATGTGCATGGAGTTTATTTGATCTGGCCCGAGACGTGGATGAAGAGGGTGGAGGTACTGGATTTAGAAGATTTGGGGGGGAGAATCGAGAGAGCAAATGATGTTGTTATGGATACCAGGGGGGGTGAAGTGGAGGATGCTGAGTTGAGGAATTTTGAGGATCGTATGATGGGATAGGATATGAATGGGATGGAGAAGGAGGAATGACATGATTCCCGTAAGGTTGGTGAGATTTGAGGGTTGGGAATTGTGATTTCCGAGTGTTGTGGTTGAAAAATAGTACGAACCACCGAGCATTCAGCGAGAGCAGAGCGAACGAATCACGAACGAACAACGACAAAATCCATCGAATTTCGGCGCAACGGGATGAACGGTTTTTGGGAATTAGGAGTTGGGATAAATTAATTGCGGGCCATGGAAAATCCCAGAAGAAAATATTCGCGGTAGATTCAAAAGAAAGCTCAAAGGTTTTGAATATGGGGTTTGGTTATGGATTTGGCACATTGGTCGAAAGAAAAGCGAATAAGGCAGATAGAATTTACCGGTGGTACTGTAGTGGGGATAATTACAAATTACTCTTTCAAAGCATTTCAGTGTTGCGTTTGTTTGCACTGGCGCTGTGAGTATGGGATGCAATACTGTCAAGTGAAGCTCGTATATGCTTGAGAGGAAAGGGGGGAGAAGCGAGGGGGAGGGGGCGGGGGTGGGGAATGCATAAATGGAGACAAAGAGATTGAATGAACAATATTAAGACATTGGAATGTTGTAGTAGAAGGACAATTCTAAGGAGGTGAGATTATTTGTTTCTTTGTGATTCTTTTCATGAAATGCAAAAACGAGAAGCGAGAGGAGAACAATGTTAAGGGACGTTGAAAGGGAGAAAAGGAACAATAGTAACAGGGTTAGCGAGTTGCTTTACTGTTCTTGATTGGGTGATTATTATTTTATCTCTCTCTCTCTTTTGGAATGGAGCGGAGTAGATTGGCTTGGAGTTTGGGGATTGGTTTACTGGGAATGAGAGGGGGAAGGATTGGATGTACAGGTGATAGGATGGATCCTTTCATTTACTTTTTTGTTTGCTTGCTTGGTCACCTGGAGGTATAGTATAGTATGGGAGCTTTGAGATATGAACAATCTTCAGACGCCTTGAGAGGCGGGATAGATGGTCTTTCAAGTACTTGGTTGGAGGTACATTCTCTAGCTCCTGATCTAGTATGTCGGCTTCGCGCGAGCAGATCTTTCTTCCTCTTCCCCCTCTCTTTCCTGTTTCTCCCTCCCATGCTATCATTTCATTTTCTTTTACTCCTGGGATGAATGCTTGTTCTCTTCCCCCTTCTACATCTGGATTCGAATTTGCTTCTAGAACTTCTCCTTCTTCTGGACCTGTCCTTTCCTTCTGAATATGTGGATCATGATGATGACTTTGCCATACTCTCCATTTCTTTCATCTATCCTTATCTTTTTCTTCTCTTTTTTCCCCGGATTCTTGGGGCTGAAGTTTTGAGATATACTTCATGATCTTACTTAGATCATTCCCTGCATATCAATCCCACAAGAACAGAGCTCGCATAGATACATGTGCTTCTTTATCTCTACCGCCTTCCCATCGATGCATATGCCCGATCCCGAACTTTTCCGCTGATGGGTTTTTAATACATGCCACCAGCATCTCAAAGTCTTTATGACTTCTTAATTCCCCATTCGAATGCTGCTGATAGATATCGCCCCTTCAGTGGGTGGGGGGCCTTCTTCATCTCATCTGAAATACATTAGTAGTGTAATTTCTTTGAAATCATTCGGCTTCCTTGATTCTTCTTCCAAATAATTTACACCTTCCACTCTTCTAGAAGATTTCTAATACCCGTCTAGCCTCTTCCCCGTCATCCCTCCTTCCCTCGCACCCTCCTTAAATCCTCTTTCTTTAAGTTCACCCTCTATGACCACGAGAACACACCTTCTAGAACCTTTCTACTTTTGTGTTTAGTGTCCTCGTGCATTTTAGTCTTCTATGGTTGCTTCATATGTTTCTTTATATCTCCCTTGATCATCCTCTAGTGGGGATTTTATCTCTTTGGTCCTTGATTTCCTTCTACTGCTTCTGCTCCTTTTTCTTTTCCTTTCATCCTCTCTCTTCTTCACACCTCCTCTCACTCACACTACTTCCTAAACCCTCCTCTCTCTTCTTTATTGTTTCCCTCTAGCCTTTCCCCCGCCCCCTTATCTGTTCACCTCATCTATAAAAACCCCCTCCCCTCTCCCCATCCCATCCTCTTTCCCTTCTCCCCAACCACAAAACACTAACTTCAAAATACTTCCCTTCAAACCCGAAAACCAAAAAAAAATAAAAAAAACCTTCATTTCAAAATGCAATCCCCAACACGCGGATGTAGCCTTCAAACGGCCGGCAGCCCCACCCTCAGCTGCTCCGCCAAAAAAGATCCCACTCGCGGCTGCAACATCCAGAAAGATCCCACGCGCGGCTGCACCATCCAGAAGGATCCTACTCGTGGATGTACTCTCCAGAAAGCATAGATTCTTTACTTAATCTTTAAAGATCTTGTGCTAGACTGGGCTGGGTTGGGAGTAAGTAGGGAGGGTGTGGATATCATATCATATACCGCTATCGATCTCTTCTTCTTCTCCTACCGACCTTTTTAGACGGACAGACACGCAACAGACAAATATAAAATCTTTCCCGGCTTTACACAAGACAAACTGCTACATCTGTACATACATACACCACTTCCAAAAAACTTCAAAAAACCAAAAAAAAAAAATTCATACACTCAACATACATACAATCCGCTCCCACACACACACACACACCATCGGACCTCTTTCATCGAGTGGTACCGCGAAATAACGATCTCTTAAATCGATATCTCGCACCTTTCATCTTCATTTTTCAACCCCTTTTCAACCCCTTCTTTTCGATCTCGCCATCCATCGATTTCGACCCATTTCGAGTTGAGTCTCGACTCCCAAGCTCAAGCTTCAAGCTCCAAGTTTTTAAGGAAAAGAAAAACATCTTATCTATCTATCCTTTGCGTGCGATGGATATCTTCTTCTTAAAATACTTCTTGAGTTTCAAACTCACACTTTTCTTTTCTTTTTTTTTTCAAAAAAACTTCTTCTTATAGGACAGGATTTGATTGGTTGATTGATAAACAACTAACTAACCGATCTACCTGTACCTCCTCGGGTTTTTCTTCTTCAGTAGGGAGATATTTTATTTTATTTTAGGTGCTGGATAGGTTTGCAGGGAATAAGTAAGAATAACTTATACAATACATACATCCACATATTTTCTTGTGGGGGTTTCTAGAAAACTTGTCCTTCATTACTTATAACTTATTGATTTGCAAAGAACTTTTTGTTCCGTGTGCATTATATTATATCGTGAATTGATTGATATGATAGTCAAGATTATGTGATGGAGATGATGATGATGATGATGATGATGATTTATTTGGTATGTGATGGTGTAGTATGATGAGTCTTGGATATATACATACATACATACATACATACATATATACCATCTTGCAGCAAAGTAACTTCCTACTACAACTATTGTATCTAGTTTAGCAAGTCTTAAAGATTACATCTGAGCTCATGAACTAACTAATGTATCGGGATGTCTTGGATGCACACAAGTGAACAGTCCTTGAGGGAACATGAACATAAACAACAACCAAGTAACTTAGATGAACAATGTATTTCATCTGCAAAACTACAAAGAAAGCTGCACGATCGAGCTAACATTGATACATTTCTATAACTTGTCTATCTATCTAATAGCAATAAAACAACGCATAAATCATCTAGAACAACCAGCTCAAAAGAAACATAACATGACGACTCTATACCATTTCCCATCTCCCCATCCTCACTTCTACATCTAAACTTCCATGATGAGTGATATCAACGAACCAGTTTGCATCTCCGGAAACCGCGCTTTCGAAATGAATACCTACGCAGGACCAAAAGCCCACTCACCGATCACAACTGAAGATCCCGCAGCCTCGGACTTAGCATCGACGAAAGCTAACCTAGGATATTCCCAAAGCACAGCTATTGAGATGTCAGACGACGATATGGAACGACAACAAAAATATCCAGTACCCGAAAAGTCTTTGTACCGCGTGGCATGCCCTTACTATCTCGTAGAAGACGCCGTCATATGGCAACATGGACGGAAGGCAGAAACCGACAGTTATATGGGTAACGCAGAGTATTGGAGGAAGAGCGTTAAGAAAGTGTCTGCGGCACGAAGAGCGCAGAACGTGGAGCTGGGCCTTCTGACTGGCAAAGTTCCGCGGCATGCCGGAAAAGCGCTTTGGGAACGATACAAGTTTTTGCAAAAGCGCCATGAGTACGGGATCTTGGTGCTCGATGACAGAGATAGGTTGGTTGGATTTCGTGAAGGACAGAAGATGTCATCGACAGTGGCACTTGTGCCACATCGGAGGGATTTAGGTTTGTCATGGACGGAGGAAGAGGAAGCAATTTGGGATAGGTATCTAGGTACCCCGGAGAAAATTGCAAATGGATTTTTAGTGGCGCCGGACGAAGAGGAAGGGAGCAAAAAATTCGTTGCCGACATGAGCCGGGAGATAAATTGGGAGGCGGTGTTGCCGCTTTTCCCCGATCGCACAGTAGAGATGTTAAAAGCCCATCGTAGGAAACGTCTAGGGTTAAATGCAGTTGAGGCACCAACAGGTAGTAGAACTTGTTGGACGACCGAGGAAGAAATCAGGCTATGCGAGTTGTTGCAAGAAGAAATATCTTGGCAGCAGATGGCCACAGATCCATTGTTCATTGCAACCCGCCGTTCCGAGCACGCCATCAGTAGTAGAGTGTATAGCCATAATCTTCACAAACTTGATTCAAAGCAGCTGGAGCAGATGTTGGAAGCCCTGAAGGAGAGGAGAGAATCAGAAGGGGAAGACGATGGAGAAGACAGTGAAGACGACGAAGAAGCAGAAACTTGCATGGGCTACGCTTCAGAGCTAGAACAAGGCAAAGACTTCGAGTCTGCTTCATCATCCTCTGGTGAACTTACACCACCACACCTCAGACCAACGTATCCGTGGGAAACCAGAGAATGATCAGCTGGTCAACTCTAACACCAACTAATGGTTTGTGGTCTCACTAGTATCTTCTGCTAGGATTACGAGGGAAGAAAAGACAAAAATCTCAAGACAAATTTTTTATTTTGTAAAATGAAAAGAACACGGGCCAAAGGACAGTCCTTCGACTTTATCAATGATGTGCAGGTGAGTGTGAAGAAATCCATTAAATATGAACATCAGAAAAAGAGCTTGCATCAAACTACGAAACGGGCCAAAGGACAGTCCTTCGATTTTATCAATGATGTGCAGGTGAGTGTGAAGAAATCCATTAAATATGAACATCAGAAAAAGAGCTTGCATCAAACTACGAAACAGTATGATGATCAGACGCGTTTTGTGGAGTAATAAGTTTCGTATTCATGACTGCGGGCCGCCATGCTGTTGATTAGCAGAACAGCAACAGAAGCATCTTCCCACAGAGGATTCTTTGCAGAAATCGCGTCCAGGACCCTCCCTCCTTGAGAATAGCTCCAACATTTGCAAGTATTATGTGATCGAAGATGAGGTCGCGATATAACTAGGCATGGTATCTCCGCCCGAGTAACAAATTGACCGGTGGCATTATATCCCTACAACTCAGTACGAGTTGCATCCGACCATAAGAGTCTCCGACGGTTTCTTGACTTGTTTATTGAAGGGTATTGGCAATTGTGATTGTTTTGGAGATAGCTCAAGGTAAGGAGGAGGCTGCCAGAGTAGGTAACAGTGAAGCAGGCGGTAGAATGGTCTGCCTGCCCTCATGATGGGAGCTTCTATTATACGTCCGTTGACATCGTGGCAAGGTAGGTAGGGGAGGCAGGGAAGCGGGGGAGGCAGAGTAGGTAGCCAGACTAGGCATATACTTCTTCGTATCTGTAGTTGTCGCGGCCAGTCGAGATGGAATCTCGGAGACTCAACCCGCACCTGAAGAAATCAGTAAAGCACCTCTGGGCTGCCACCTACATGTATCGCTGGAGAACCGAATACATCTTCAGCTCGATGGCGAATTGACAGCCAGACAGCCAGACAGCCATACAAATGCCATGGATCATCGCACTTGAAACCCTTCCATGGGTGGTGAATGAATGATATTCGTGCGTATGCGACGGCGAGGGAAAAGATTTTCTTATATGAGGGTTGACTGACGTTGGCGGGTTGGCTCGCTGCTCGCCTAATCTTTTTCGTTGGTTTCGATTTCGGCACACATTTATTTAGGTCGCGCACTAGAGAGGACTAGAGGATTTCCGGGTTTCCGTAAGGGTCAAGGGTCTTCCAGACGATTGAATTGCGAAGTGCGAATTGCGAATTGCGGCTCCTTCTTCCTCGACCCTGACTAGGAAGAAGATCCTCCATCCTCCTCCATTCATCCATCCACACGACTATCGTGGACTATCGTTTCCATCCTTATCCATTTCCTGTGCCACCGAGTCCCAACGTCCCACGACTCATCCTTACCACCTTACCACATCGTCCACGCATTGCATGTTGTATGGCAGAGATGAGCACACCACATTCGTCGCCTTTTATGCACCCCACGCACGCTTGACAAATTACAGACCAACCTACATAACTATCGTGTGTGACTCAAACAACACCCTGCATGCTCCATCGCTGCTCTGTTGTCACGATCATATATCTACACTTCACGTCGCCACTGTCCCATCCCACCATAGACCGCCATCCACTGCTTCACTATGGTCCAAAGCAAGTGTCGTGGATGCTTCAGTTGGTGATAGAATCCTCTCGCATGCAATACTTAGACAGCGTCTTGGCCGCGTGAAAACGAGTAATTCCATGCTAATCACGTCATCTTCATCGCTCTTGGTTTGGTTGCCTTGTAATCCCCGACATCTATCAAACGTCGAGCCTCAACCTCCCATCCTGCTCTCCACCACTTTCGCCTCATCCACGACCCGTTACAAGCAGCGTTATTTCGTACATCGGATACATCATACCATTGTTCCTCCACCATTCAATACATCTGACCGAAGGCGGCTTTTATGTTAAGATCAAGAATCATCAAACGCCCCGTCTCTCCATCAACGTCTTTCGATTACCGGACTCCTTATCTGTACCCCCCCTTCCCTGATGGACTTCAATCAGCTTCCTCCAGAAATCCTCCTCTGTATTGGAGATTTTCTAAAACGAGAACCACTCAATCGCCTTATCCAGACCTCCAAACGCCACGCCTCGGTTTTAACACCGCTTCTCTATCACAAGGCTTTCCGGAGACATTTCCGGCCACCCGTCGATCAGGAACCCGAACCACGAGCTCGATCCATCTGGGTATATAGTAGAGGTCGGAGCTATGTATCCCAACGGCGGCTATGGGCATGTGCGCACAGATGGGAATCCGAGTATGTGATGCGATATTTTGCCAATCGAACCTTGGAATGGAGCAAAACACGATTCGGAGGCAGGGAAAGAAATGGCGCTACTTGGTTACATCTTCTCGCTGCGACTGGCCATTTGAAGTTGCTGAATATGTTTTTGGAGAAGGGTCTAGATATCAATTCACGTGATTGGGCCGGGAACACCGTTCTCCATGCTGCGGCTGCCAAAGGAAAAGTCGGATCAGTAAAGATATTGATAGATGCAGGTGCAGACGTCATGGCAGCTAATGAACTTGGTCAGACGGTCTTAGTTCACGCTTTAGAGAAGAGTAAGTCAGAAACGGCTATCATGATTTTTGATGCCGTAAAAGCGTTGGGCGGGGATGTGAACGAAAACCGGGACCGTTGGGGAATTCCACCACTCTTCCTCGCAGCAAGAATGGAGCGTCAAGCTCTAGAAACAGTAAAACATTTCTTGAGCTGTGGAGTAGATGTCTTTCAGATATGTGAACTAGACAATAACACACTACTTCATGTGGTAGCCCGATTTGGTGATGAAGATCTCGGCGAATACCTGATTGAGCAGATGAAATCTCGGCCAGAGTACTACTCCCTCCTTAACAACTCTCACAGGACACCGCTCCATGAAGCCATTCACGGATTTCGCTGGCATCTAGCTGAAATCCTAATTAAATCCGGCGCCAATCTCGAAATTCTCGACAGCGAAGACAAAAGCCCACTAGATCTCGCTCTTGCGTTGCGCGGCCACGCTCTCCTTCAGCCTCTTCTTCTCCATTCCCCCGACCCAACGACATCTTGTAAAAAATTACAAGAAGCCTTCTGGGAACATCTCGAAAACTCCTATGCCACAGATCTTCTGGCAATCACCGACCTCCACATGGCCGGACATATCAAACTGGATTTACCCACGCTTCACCACCTTCTAGAGCACGACAAGGACTCCGTTTTAGTTAGCGGAATTGTAAGATGTGGCGCTGATATCCATCTCCAGCAAAAATCCACCGGCGAAACGCCACTTCATGTCGCAATCCGCAAGTTCACAACAGCAAAAGCTACAGATCAATTGCGTACCATCAACTACCTAGTATCTAAAATGACGGACTATACAATCCAAACACACAAAGGTGATACGATCTTGCATTATGCGGCGAGGTTTGGGGATACGAGAGTTGTGGAAAAAGTACTGGAGAAGGTGGGACAGGAGGTCTTTGAAATGGTTAATAAGGAGGAGAAGACGGCCTTGCATGAGGCGGTGGGAAGGAATGGGAATAATCGATGGATTGTTCAGGCTTTGATGGAGAAGAGGAAAAAGTTCAGGAAGGACGAGTTGAGGGAGTTGGTTATCAGGCGGAAGGGGGTGAGTGTGGGTGGAGGCGGGAGTGGAGGCGGAGAAGAGAAGCCAGGATTCAGTGAGCTCAATATCAAAAAGCGGAGGAAATCCTCGGTGGGGATAGCAAATGGTCGAATAGGGAAATCGACAGGAAGGGAGAAATTTTCCAGAAGATCAAGTCAGCGAATTTCGTTCTGATACAATCCACTGCCTTGGGACGATACTATACGAAGGGTATCGGGCGATCTGAAGAAATGCATTCCATCGACGCATGGATATATCTCAAACTGTACTTCGCATGGACGGACGGATCCCAACATCGATTATATCGCAAATTTTTAAAACAGCGAACATCTTCATAGCATAGATAGATAGGAAGCAAGATGTAGCCCTCTTCAATGGTGCTCTTCAACAACATATCAGAAAGTGGTAAACGACACTTTACTATACAGCAAACATATTTTATGTATCAAATGGGTTTATACGGATAGGTTGGCTTATGGACGACTATGGTTACAGCATAAAATAATGCATATTCTTCTCGGTGTTTGGGGGCAAGGGTAGTACGGTTTTGCAAAATGGCAGTAGGGAACAACGGTGGAATTAGGAAGGAATGAATAGCTAGAGAGCACAAGCCAGGATATGATAGCATGGGATAGGATACTTTTGTGATAAAAATGAAACTATTGAGTTATGATTTTTTTTTTCTGCTGTTTTATTTTCAGTGCATTAAAATGATGATATGAAATCCTTATGAGACACGTGATTATCATATGACACGACACTAGAGATAAGTTAGCGCACTGGAGCAGAATTGGGCATTAAACAACCTTCCCCCCCTACCCCCCAAATCACTTAGACATGGCTTTTCAATTGAGGAGTTGCCAGATTGCATACCCACCAGCAGAAACTGGTGGAGTACGAGTTGATTGTACGTGGGAGGATGGTACAGGTTGAGGTCTTGGTGCAAGAGCTGACGACGGTACAAATTGAAGCTGAGGTTGAGGTGCAAAGCCTGGTCCTGATGATGTACTGGCACGCGCTGATGGTACGTGGGCTGATAGTAATGGTGCTCCCGAATTGACCTGGGGCATTACTTGCCGAGTACCCGTGGCCGCCATCGTATTTCGCTCAGTCACGAACTCAAACGCTGCTTGCAAAGTCTCGTTGAATTCGCGTTCACTGACATTTTCGTGCAGCTCCTCTAGTTTTTCTAGTCGTTGGTCATTAGTCATATGCCCAACGGATTTGCTGAAATGATGTTGGATTGCGGCTCTCGAACGGTTGTGGGCTTGAAACAATGTATGCTTTGCAATCTCCTCCCAGAATTTATTTTTGCGGCTGCGGCCCTTAATCTCTAAGTACCTAGTGATGAGCAGAATCTCCTCCTCTGGCGTCCAGGCGCCACCAGGACGGCCACTGAATCGTTCTATTGGTACTGCACTGACCTCTCGCTCCCCTTTTCTGTTCTCACTTATAGCTGAAGCGTGCTGCATAAGAAACCTTGAGCTGCGGCCAGGGAAGTACTTCGCGGCCACTGCCTCCCAATTAATACCAAGGCTGTATCCGTGGTACAGTAGCTCGGGCGCGACCAATTCGATGTTATCGAGTCTGAGCAGTTCCCACGTCTCGCTCTCGGCACAAGTAAGAAAGTGTCTAAACATGTTCTCGTTCACACGTCCATGGCCCCTTTTAAAACCCTCTCGAAAATTGATCAAAAGGCCGTCTGAGTTGAGAACCAGCTCACCAGCTGCTTCCAACTCACATAGCTTCAGATAGCGCCGTCGAAGAGTCTTTCCACGGCGCTTTATATCGGCAGCAGGCTGATTAATCTGAGCGTTCTTGTTTCTTCGCGTGTCAGCTACAACCGGCACGCACGCATCCCATTCAAATTCGGCGCGCTGGGCGTTTTCGTCGAAGGTATGGTCGTTGATTAGACCGAACTCCCAGATGACCTGGTCTTCTTCGAGATAGAAGCCTTGTTTTAGGTGCTGGATGCTCCGCAGATAGGCTGATGATTGCAACTGCTGAGGTCCAGTGGGATTCGTTGCATAGGCGTAGTTTTCGACATTGTCGATGTCCATGGCCGTGTCGGAGTCGGATTCGGAGAAAACTTCGTCCTCATCATCTACCTCTGCGATATTCTTCCCTTTCCCGTTGCCATAATGCACAGCTGGGGGAACAGGAACATCCTCAATATACACCTGTTCTTGCGATGCTCGCTCTCTGCGCATGGAGTTAGTACTACTACGGAGGTTGTAAGACATTGCGTATATGTTTCTTACGTTTTTCAAATAGAGAGAGTAAGAGAGTAAAAGAGTCTTGATGATTCTGATATTGTATTTTAATCTTAAAAGTTGACTGTACAAGTATTCATCCAGAGTTGGTTGTTCAATCCACACCAGGGATTGTCTGGCGCATTGTTCTACATAAATATTCCACCTCTAGGAGTGTAGACATTGTCTGTTTTGCATGTTTAGGAATTGTTCTGAATTGTGCTTTGTCGGTTGGCTTAGTACAGCTGTGGGTGAAACCGACTCATGGCACTATACTTAGTCACAATGGGGTCTAAGTAAATGCAGTTGAATCGGTTCGAATTCTTTAAACTAAGTGGAAGGGAGAGTTGGACTATATAGCCTTTCTCTCCTGTACTAATTGCTATGCTACAGCGAGTATCCTATGTCCTGTAGTCCCCCTTCTGTAGTTCATTATCCCGTAATGTCTTTCCTGTAGTCCAGTGAAAATACTGAACCGACATGCTTTGATATATTTTTAATGGTGAAGTCAAATAAGTCACAGTCGTGAAACAATATATTGTATATACATAAAGAAAAATGACATTATTCTTGTTCAAATATTGAAATTAGAAAGTGCACTTTTAATTAGTTGACTTTTGCACTTTTCTTTCATGAAATACTTCTAGAAGGAACTAATGCAACAACTAACCTTCGAGTAGATACTTACCTGCTTGAGGGGGGATGATATCTAAGAAAGGTACTGTGAGTTTGCTCTTGCGCTTCATGGGTTTGGGAACCCCATTCATGTAGATCCGTTGCATTCTACTGATTTGTGACAGTAAATAAATTGTGCGAGTCCATGGTTAGTCCTCTGCAATTGAAAGCTTCCCCTTGATATACTTCTATTATATGGCTGTGGGAAGAGGGCTTTAAAATCCTACGTTCCAACCTTCTCCATGACCATTACATCTACATCGACGTTCTATGCTGCAGCGCTGACCCGGTGGATAGATTGCGAAATGTGAAGGGAATCCTGACGGCCGGGTCACATACTTCACGTTATCTTGCTTAGGGCAGTCGAGGTTGCTTGACGGACGGTAGGTTAACGATATGATTTGAAGTGTGTGTAGTTTCACAGCTTAGATATAGCAGATGTATGAGTGTTTTCCGACTTCATCGGATGACCAGGAGAAGAATGAGATCAGATGAATAATTATGGCTATTGATGACATGAATGAATGCCATTTCTTTTGATTTCCGCTACCACTATTAAGCCATTCTAGCCATTATTTGAGGTATCCGAGTCTTCCTTGTAGCTTTCGAGGTGCCTGAGTTCCTGCTTCGAATCTTTGATGGAACTCTAGGTTGAGCCTCTTCCGTAACTGCTCTTGCTAGAGACAGTTAAGGAGCCTGGTATTTGAGTTTCGTTATCAAGCTCAAGCTCCCGATTATCTCGTAGGGCTGGTTGCTCACTGTGTTTAGCTATCCAAGAGGACATCCAAGAGGACCCTGCTTTCTCCACTGATGTACTTGATTCTATCTGACGCTTACCCTTCTCTTCACTCTTCTCTGTAACTCGTGCAACCAATTTTCTAGCTCTGTAGTGATCTTCGACCGTATCGTCTAGTGAAGTCGTCATCTTCGCCAAGTTTGCAACAGTCAACTCCTCTCTGCTAGATAATCGTATTGGCTCATCTGCAGCTTCTTCACCAGACGTGCTCAATTTGCCAATTCCAGTAGTACTGATATCCTTCTCCTGCTTCTCACGAGTCTCTTCATCCACATTAAAGGTAAAATCAACCTCTGCAAGATCATATTTGAACTCTATAGTATCTTGATTGGCCTCTATAGAGTCAAATTCCTCAATATCACTAAACATGTACAGCGACCGTGGCAAAGAGAATAAGGCTATTCGTTCTAAATGCAACGCGAGGTGATCATGCATCTCTGTCATTGTCTCAGGCTCCCGGGAACAGAATGGACAGCATCGATCCGTGAGCGTCAAAGTCGACTCACTAGATGCTATCATGGCTTTCAATGCTGCTTCACTAGTGAGATCCGAGTGTTTGAGATCCAAGTGTATACGGTATCTTTCCAACTCATGATATGTCTGGCCTGGATGTTCAGAACAGCGCCACAGCTTTCTGTGAACGGAGTTTTCATGGGTTATCCAATCTTCACGGGTAGCATAGAGTTCTTCCGGGCTATTACAGTCCTCGTAGGTGCAGATATACGGACGCATATCGTGGATAAAATGCGCTCTGAGGTTGTTAATTTTCATCTGCTCAGCAAGCCTCTTGAGTTCACCTACCTCCATGAATCTCGTTTTAAAACATCTACTGGATAATACTTAAAGCATAATGGACATTGGTAGAAACCCTCCGTTGATTCTGGTCGAGGTGGGTCAGGAAACCTAACCATATATGCGTCTAAATTCCATTTTTTTGATGAATAGAAACGATGTTCAGCCGTGACCAGATGTTCCATCATATTGGCATGAACAGAATGAATGTTTGACCGATTCTTCGCAGCCGATTTTCCAGACAGAGATACTGTTTCAGTATGCGGTTCCAAGTGGGAGGTATCCTGCATAGCAACTTCTGAAATGTCAAGAACTTTTCCGAATGCTGAAGTATACTGGGAAAGATCGGGTTGATGATCCCTCCAATATGCAAACTGTCGTCGACGTTGAGTATTTGCCTTTGAAAAGCGTCGTAGGTAGTTCTTGATGTTCTCCGGCAAGCTAAGGGGGTACCTAGAAATTAAGAGAGCAACGAAGTCTCCTTGATTGATAGTGCCAGCCTTATATCCCACCTCGCCTGGTGGAATCATGAGCTTTGTGTCAGGGGTAGTAAGTTTATAGTAAATATCTTCGTGATACTGCAGGACAAGCGAGCTAATATAATCATAGTCATAACACTCAAATGTACTAAACAGATCGACACTAGTGGTTTCATCAATTTGCTGATACGTTTGCGCTTTCGCTAGGCCAAACCTCGATGAGTTGCGGATTTTCGGCGAGAGTTTGTAAAGACAATCTATCGGTTCTTTGATACTATCTAGAAGTAGATCAAGATCCGAATCCACATTGCTATCTTGGTCACCGTCAAAGCACGACATTTGGAATTCGTCAGCAGCACTCTGCGTGGTGCTGTAGCTCTCTTGAATGGTCGTTGGTTCATCTTCTTGGTAGTACTCGAGTGCTGTAATTGTGTTATCGGTGCCCAGGAAACGAAAAATGAAGGAGCCTACCTTCAGTTATAGCTCTGCTGAGATCGGTTATGAACTTATGTAGCGTGCCTTTAAGGCTCTCTGAATCTTCCAAGCGATGATCTAGGGATTGGTGACCATCATCAAATAAACCGACATTCACAGCCCACAATTCGAAACGATCAGCCTGGGCTGAGAAGAGAGCTCTTATCCAATCAGCTTTTTCATCATAAGGTAGATTGATCCTTCTAAGCTTATTCAGAAGCTCAGTCGTTTGCGATCCAACTTCGGTTAGAGACGAGTTTTCTGTTAGTATGGACTCCATAGCTTGTCTTGTAGCATATTTGAGGAGGAGCTCGTGAAAGGTTGATATGACTTCAATGAGGTGAAGAGACTCTTTGACATTTGTTTGCGATTACATGAAGCATAAGAATGCGGGGTTTATCAAATCCTCTTCTTTGGTTGGCTATCCGAAGACTGCAGCAGAATAAGCAGGATTTCTCTACAGGGTATACAGGCCGAGTAGAGACCCCGCATTACTTCTTGGACAAACTCAACATCCCATTTTTTACAGTGACGCTACGCACCACAGTACTACAGTACTTACTTTTTACTTCTGAGAAATAGAGATCTTTTCCGGTTCTACAGTTTTTATCTCCTTGGCGAAAAACAAGTTGATGAGAACATATGATCTCGAGGTTGAGGGTCTGCAGTGAGCAACGAGCCTTGGATACAATCTCCTCGTACGGATCTCGAACCTGATATCTTCAGCTAGCATATCTCATAAAAACTAGCCTCTCTCCTAGAAACCCTTAACTATGTCCGGAATTGAGGTCGCAGGTCTTGTTCTCGGGGCATTACCTATTCTCTTCCAAGCCGTTGGGTGCTACAGAGACAGCCTTGGGATGGTGAAATTATTCTTCCGGGAGCGGAAATACGTTGATAAGCTGGCTCATGCACTTCTCTTACAGAAGCAGATGTTGGAAGAGACATTGAAATCTGTGATCATTGAAAGTGGCTGCAGAGATATTCCGGATTTGTTTGACAATCCACTTGACTACTTCAATGATCTGCAAACGCAGAAAACCGTCACGGGGTACTTAGGTTCAGCAAATACGAGAGTTCTAAACGGAGCATTATCTGAAATCAAGGAGATTATTGAGAAGATTGCTGGGAGCATTTCTGGTCTCGTGCCCGCTATTAATGTCAGTATCAAGGTCGAATATAGTGGTATTGTTTGCTGACACCTCCCGTTAGAGTCCCACAAATGACCTTCTTCAGATTATTGAGGCAAATCAGCGAACTTCCAAACAACTAGATCTGCTTCCACGAGTAAAGCTGATGTTTGATAGCAAGAAACTTATGGCATTCGTTCAAGAACTCTCCCAGACAACTAGCAGCCTTAACACTCTCACGCAAACGATCTTAACAAATCGCCGCAATTTTCAGAATGACCCTTCTGGAAACGCTATCCGGATCGCGAAGGCCTTCCGGCAGGTTCGGTCACTAGCAATTGACCTCCAAATTGCTCTCAGTGGAGCTTGGAAATCAGACTGCCATAGAAAGCACGAGGCGAAGCTATTGTTGGAAGATCGAGTTGATGCTACTGCAGATATCCTAGGGCCTAACTCTCAAGTAGCCTTCACGCCTAGATTGTCATTCAAGATTATTCTTGCTGCAGAGTTCACCCAGGACCAGATCTTGTGGAATGAAACAGCTATTCGAGTGCAATACCCCACACGCCTTGGAAATAACTCTGTAACTTCAACATCAAAGGGTAAATCGGTAGCGACTCAAGCATCTCCTAATCAGAAACCTGTCGTCACTACTGTTAGTGATATCTGCAATATAATTCAGACCACGAAACACGACCAGAATCCAATTGCACTTGTTCTGACGGAAAATCATCAGGTGGGAATGACACCAGCTGAAAACAGCATATGGATCGTACACAGACAACCCGATACCGCATCACTGGAGAGACTTTTTCTCCAATCCACAAAGTCACCCCGAAAAGTACCAACCATACCACTTAAACTACGAATGTTCACCGCACTTGCTCTCTCTTCCAATCTCCTTCAATTATCGCAAACCCACTGGTTAAAAGTTCCATGGTCGAAAGACATGGTAAACTTCCTCATCAAAAATCAAAACCCTATCAAAAACACACCCTACCACCCGGTCGAGCTCCACGGCCCCTTCATTTCCCTCACATTCGACGCCACCGCCCCCGCTTCAGCCTGTCTCACGACCCAAATCGAGCCCAAGAAAGCGCTTCTCGAACTTGGGATCCTACTTCTTGAGATATGGCATGAAACCACTCTCGAATTGCGATTCGGACTGGACAAGGCTCCAACGGGGTATTATGAGCGTTTGGCGCTAGCGGTAGAGTGGCGCGATGATGTGAATAATGAACCATTAGAATTATATGCTAGGGCGGTTTCGAATTGTATTCAACCTAACGTAGAGGGTGATTTTAGATTGACTGATTGGGAGAGTATGAAGCTCTGGGAGGCTATTTGTGGAAATGTAGTTGAGCCGCTGGCGAAGATCTGTAAGCAATGGCGTTGACTGGTCGCCATATTTAGATCATATTCAACTCGGAACAATGAAAACTTGTTGTTCTGCCCTATCTACTACTTCTGTATGCCCGTGGCTAGCCGGTCATGTCTATGCCGAATAGTATGAAGTTGTATAGATAGAGAAATTCGTTCCACGGAACAACTCTTCTGTTCCTCCTGACACCTACTGTGACCTACACACACTCAAAATACTAAAGACATGTATATACATCATCCATTTGCTCTCTGTTCAGAGATTTCCACATATCTCCCACCAGCCATACATGAGCTTGTTCAGGTGATTGTACAGGGAACAATACAGAAGTACTGGTCTATATAAACCAGTCATTATCGCCTTTAAATCGAACTGATTAACTAATTATCAAACCGCATTTTAATCACCTCTGAAATATCTGAAAAAGATGAATTTACGGAGCCGCAAGCCCAAGCATGAGACTCTCAGGTTTGACAACCCTGTCCAAGCCACCGCACCACCACCGAGTGAAGAGAGTGAAGTCACGGAGTGGGAGTTGCAACCACCTGAACCGCAGACTGCCGAGACGAGTGAAGAAGATGAAGTCACCGAGTGGGAGTCGCAGCCCTTTGAAAAGCAGGTTGTCGAGCCGGTGAATAGAGAAACCGACGAAGATTCTCGGCGGGAGATTAGCATTGGAGACACGATTATGCCTCCGTTGTTGGCACTTTTTTTGTTGTTTGTGGCCTGGCGTTGTATGCGCATACCCACCTATGAAGCCCAAATATCAGGATCGGAAGTTGTAGATTCCATGAAAGATGTAGCTAACGTTACCTTTGATCTATTGGAAAATGCAAACCAACTCATCTATGTCGAGAATGTGCT
This sequence comes from Clarireedia homoeocarpa, assembly GCA_001465935.1. NCBI lineage: Eukaryota > Fungi > Ascomycota > Leotiomycetes > Helotiales > Rutstroemiaceae > Clarireedia > Clarireedia homoeocarpa. The sequence goes on along the minus strand of LNKV01000048.1, from coordinate 105,179 downwards.
ATCGCATAGCAACAATCTTCTTTCCGAGTTACCAGGTTTTGCGTGGATGTCAACGCTTCCACAAAAGCAGGAGCTCGGAAAGGAGTACCGCTTGATAGCCAACAATAGCGAAAAATTGTTGTTTCATGTGATGGCGTACAGGGAAACAATTGATCAACTTTCGATTGGTGTCGAGGAAAATTTGAAGGTACTTTCAGACAATTTGGTCATGGCTACCACATTTAAGAGACTTGATTCAGTCGACTCAATGGCAAAACTCTTCATGTATTTTGACGATGGGATATATCGTGTTCGGGCTCTAACTCTCGAAGGAATACAGCTGTGTACTGATGTCAAATTAGGTCTTGGCAAAATCCACGAATACTCCAGAAAAGCAGAGGGTATCTCGAACAGACGAGGCAATGCTGCCAGATTTGTCGATTGGATCGCAGGCGGACCAAGTCGAAGCGATATTAGAACACAGATAAGCGTTGATCAACAGCTTCAGAGGGTGTTGACGTTATATGAAACCACAAATAGTTTATTCGCTAAAGTGGAATACAGGACACATCTTTGGCAGGCGAATACTAAAGCGATCCCAAACCATCTTGAACGCCTGCATGGAGACAATGATACACACTTTACTTCGGCAGAAATCAGGGAGTGGATCCAAATTAGGCAAGACCTGATGGCTTTGATACCAATGTCAGGGAACTTGACACGTACGATCTTATTTGGAAGGGCAAAAGGCTATCAAAGGGGGAGCTCCTTGGGCGAGCAGATCATGAGTTGCAGGTACAGGAGTTACAAATATGCAGAACAACCCACATACAAAACATCAACCCTAGTCGATAAAATGGAATGTTTCTATGATAGTCTAGGAATGTAGGGACTACATCGGACACATATTTGATCCGTTAGGCGACGGACTGTCACGAACGTTGAATTTGAATTTAAACAGACCTTGAATGCACGTTAGCTAGTATTTTAAACCGATGTCTGATGCGCTTGTTTGATGTGACCATCTATGTGGAGTCATTGAAGGCAAAAAGGGTAGTCCTCTACCATGAACTACTAAGGAGTGCTGTGTTAGCTATTTAACAGCACCTCTGCAACAACCAGTTCTTTCGGAAGGGTTTCGCATGGCTCGCACGTGCTACTGATATATCAAAGAAAATGAGAGACAATCTCCTTCCTATAGCTACAGAATCTAAATTTTCTGTTGAGTGTAGAATAGCTACACTTGACGGGTATTCTTCTTATGAGGCAAACGACACCTGAACAATTACCAAAGGAAGACAATTGGAGTGAATCAGTAACGGAACATCGTTGATCCGAAACGCGGAGCCTATTCCGCAATCCAGCAAGAAACTCAATGTCGCATTGAGACAATTAACCTTAACTACGGGTTAAATCCTCCCGAGCCTCCATCCCACTCCTCTCATCCATAAATCTCCTTCCCAAATACATAAAATCACTCCATCTCCACCCTCATCCCATCGTCGTCCATATCTGCGTCGACTATCAAAAGTGTCTCGCTAATGGTAGGCAACAACCACTATTACAGTAAGTCCCGTGAAGCATTGACCTCAATACAGTAAGCAGCACGGCAAAGTTGCCGAGACCGTTTTGGGGGTTCTTATATCCTCACAATTTCCTTTGGGATTTTTCTTCTTCCCTCGTTACACTTTCTCTCCTCGTGTACTTCGTACGTATATACATTCGTTACTTGCTGGATTGCCACCGGCCTGTACGCCTTCCTGTCGTTTAGTAATTTTCTCACTGCCTACGTTTGCGTGCTTTCTATCTTTCTCTGAAATCAATAACCCAATCCTATCAATCAAAACAAATCAACCAAATAACAACCGCAACCATGCACACCACCAGCACCCTCCTCTCCCTCTCCCTTTCCCTCTTTCCCCTCGCTCGCGCCTCTTTCTCCCTCAATACCTCCGGCCCCGACTGGGACTACGTCGCCAAGGATCTCGCAAACACAACTTCCGCGTCCTGTATAACTGCTTACAGCGCCCCCATCGACTGCGACGCCACTCTCCTCGGGCTCGTCGCATCGATGCGGCCCGCATTCGACCCCACATCCACCGATCTCGATAACACATGTACGACGACTTGCGCTGACTCTCTCACTGCTTATATCGCTGGGGTGAAGAAGGCTTGTACTGCGGACGGGGATGCCGCACAGGAGTATGTAGGGGGGGATGTAAACAATGGGCAGAAATTGGTGCCGGTGGAAGTGGTGGGTGAGGTTTTTGAGTATTTCTTGAAGAAGAGTTGTAGGTTGGATGAGTAAGTACTTCTTCCCTTCCTTTGCCTCCCTTCCCATTTCATAAAATACTTCCCTCCAAACCCACAAAACAAAAACTTAACAATCAACAGCGACGGAAACTACTGCTACCTCTCCTCCGCCAGTCGTCCGCCAGCCTCCAAATTCTCCTGCTCTGACACCTGTCAAGTATCCTTCTACCAGATGGCGCATGACTACGCCGCAAGCGCATACCTGTTTAATTACTACTGGTTGGTGGGACAGAGTGATTGGTGGGAGGAGCAGTATACGATTGGATGGAAACGGTTACAGGATTGTGGATGGGCTGCTGAGGAGAGTGGTGATGGTGATGAGGAGGAAGATATGAGTGCTAGTTCTAGTGCGACGGTAAGTGAGAGTGCAAGTGGGAGTGGTACCAAAACCAAGACTTCAGAGGCAAGTGCTGCAACGGGGAAATCGGACGACAAGACGACTGCGAGTACGACTGCGAGTGCAACTGGGACAAGTTCTACGGGCACGGTGAAAGCTGCATCATCATCAGGAACTACAACTGCAGCGGCCGCGGTATCAGCGACTGCGAGTACGGTTTCTGGCGGTGCAGCAGGCATGAAAGTTGGTGGTTCGGCGGTCGTGGGGTTGGTGGGGTTGGGTTGGATAGGGTTGTTGGTTTTGTAGATGCTGTGTAGTGTATATTTGCGCTGCGCTGGGCGGGGGTTGAAGGGTTTAAGTTCGATTAGGTGTACTTGTAAATTTGGAGTCTTTTCGAGATGTCCATGTTGATGATGGATGAAGATTGATCGATGAAGATACCCGGGTTGTTCATGGAGCAGGTATGTGGGTCTGTATATAGTATGAGCTGAGATGGGAACGAGATGTTATAATGCGAGATCAGAGCTCAGGGGTGATGGTGATGATACGGAGGTATAGTATAGTATAGTAGTAATAAATAATGTAAATTTCAACATCACATCACATCGTATAAAAAATTCCGTTTATATTCCATATGCCCGCTCGTTGGGCTTGGGCTTCCTTTCCTTTGCGCTTTGATTTGGAAGGGAGCTAGCTGGTGGGGTGATGGGGTTAAGTTGAGTTACGATTTCTTCACAAGTGATTGATTGATGATAAACTGCTGTGAGCTTTGGTAAAGAGAGAGAGAGAGAGAGAGAGAGAGAGATTATCCCCTTAATACTCATAACGTTCGTTTAGCTCTCACCAAATTTTCCTTATTTCGGGTGGGAAAGGCGTAGATAGTAAGTAGCTGAAGGGATAACATGAGTGTAGCGCTTACAGTTGAGTCAGGAGAGATTGGATAAGGGAAGGAAAAGGAAAAAGGAAGGTTATGTTAGGGTAGAGAAATGAAGTTTAGTGAGTAGGGGGTTTCGAGGAACAATAGAAGAAGAACCACATCGGGTTGGAAAAGGGGTTGGTGGTTATAGTAGGAGAATTGGATTGAGGTGGAGTAGCTGGTTGTGGTATAAAAGAATTGGATGAAGTTAGAGGATGCAGTCGATATGATGCGAATGATACGTTATGTGGGATATTAGAGTATAGTGATATTTGAGCTCGGTAAGTCATCTCTCTCTGTATGCACTCCTAGGCCCAAGATGAAAGTACTTGGTTGGTGAGTGGAAAGTAGGAGATATATTGATAAGACTAACTTGCTACAAATTGCTGCTAAGAGTTTTGGGATCACTATTCTTTGTTTATTGAGTTTGTGAGCTTTGGACATCAAGACGAACGAGGTGAGACATGACGGAGGACGGCAAACAATAGTTTGGCCGGAAATTCTATCCCAGATGTAGGATATATATACGGTGGGTGTAGTCGAAGTATAGCCAGCCGCTTGAGCTATCCGGAACGAATATCTAGACACTGCCTAGCCTAGTCAACTGGACGCAAGAATAGATAATATTGTAGTATATCACTGTCTATAACAGCCACTGTCAGAACCCAAAAGTGACGTGATTAAATCTAGCATTGCGTCACCAAAGTTGCACAAAAACAAACTCTATCGCGTTCTCACTCAGACTGAATAATGACAATCAAGAATGCAGACTGTAAGTCAAAGAATCAAACTGAATTCTGCGCCTGCTATGCATCGTTAGGTAGTGGAAGATCTAGAATTGTTGAGATGTGAGTCTTAGCGCCAAAATTTCAGTCGTGCGCTGGTGATTCCGGGTGCACGTAGCTAAAAGTTCGGGAGGAGAGCATCGGATGTAATCGCTCTCAACGTGATGCTAGGCTTTGTTCAGACATGTTTTTGTGGTTGTTGTACCGGCAGAACCCAAACATCAATGTATGTACTCGGTCTCCCTTTTCGATCACTGGCAAGGTCCGGATTCGCCACTATGGAAATCATGTGTAGCTGATGATCACTCTGTAGCTACTCCACAGATCACCATCAACCTGTGTTCCAAGAATTGTGAGACATCTTGATGAAAAAGCTGAAGACGTTAAGATGTGGGGCAAGTGATCATCATTTCTTCTGGTTTTCAGATTCCCAACAGCATTTCGAAAGGCTGCTCTTCATACAGCTCTAATTATGCTTTCAGCTGTCAAGAATTGATTCCGACACCCGCCACTTGAAAAGCGGGCAAACTAATGCGCCTTTAGGCGGTATGACTAACGCATGTCTCTCTTTTCTTCACCTCTTTTGGGGATGAACGTAGTGTTGCATGCGAAAATGAATGCATGGCCAAGATCCTCCCGTAAAGCAGCACATACACTTGAGTGCTACAAGAATTCTTTGCATGGAAATAATTTCCATCTTCGAAACAAGACTATTGAAGAAGTATCGTGTAATCGCATGAATGGCTCAATCCATCAACAATCGTGTATGTGAAGGTTCTTGCGGACACTCATATGGAATTCCGATTGGATACTCCTATCCTTGGTGTTTTGTGATGATCACGCATCCCGATAAGAAGTCCATGGCGCCGTAGAAGAGTACAGGCTCTCAACCAATCTCTTCCTTTCGTTTGGGATTGCCATAAACCATAAACTGACGAAGGATGCACTAGAAAATACGTGTCCATATCAGGAATTCGGATCCTGATAGATGCTGTTGACGAGTTGCCGCGGAGAAAAAACAGTGGAAAACTTGCGCATGCAAACATAACATCTTGAGAATCAAAGGATTTAGGAAAGAAGAGACGAGAAGGAGAGACATTTGAAGAGATGATCATAGTTATATACTAAGTGAGCGTCGGCGCATTCCAAGGATTGAAATGGTCGAATTGGACATCCGAACGGTCGCGTGCTTTTGGCACTAACCCCCACGTCCGGGTGACGATGATTTATTGGTCGACCTCTTCTGGGATGAACTGCCAAACCGTGAAATATTACCCAATGAGTGGAAATAGAAATGACGTGACGATTTAGACTAATGCCATTGGAAGTCAAAGGGAAAGGGATGGACAAGAGTAGTTAAGCTCAGGAACAAAAGAAAGTACAATGACGAACCATGGTATGATAGAAGAAAGCTAAGATTGCCTCCACAATGCTGATGCTTTTCGTTACGACATGCTGGTGTGGCATTATGGATATTCCGCCAGCTATCTCTCGAAGAAAAACGAAATTCTGAACAGAGGCAATATCGCAGCTTAGATATATCCTTATCATCCATTACAGTGTTTGAATAACCTACCTCTAACTGAATAGGAATCAAGATCTTCCGCAAACAAACGGTTCCACCAGATCTTTCGAGATGACATAAAAGCTCGCTCAATTAACACCCTCAAACCACGTTATGATTCATTATGCTTTGCTGCGTCACTTGTATCATGCGCGTAGAATCCGTCAACCCCCAAGAACCGGCCCTTCCAAATTATGTTACTTGGCTCTCCTCGCTGCTCCCACCGTAGCCACCCATCCGGGCTCGATGGTCTCCTTGATAAAACGGCCAGAAAGTTCTGGAACAGCTTCGATGATTGGCTCGCGGAGCTTTTGGAAGTCCGACTGGGGTGCGGTGCCGCTGAAAATTATGTGTTTGAAATCTGTGAGGTGAATGGGTGAGTAGCCGCGGGGTGGGGCAAGTTGTTCATTAATGAGGTGTCGTAGACGGAGCTTGAAGGTTTCGAGTTGGGCTGGCTGGAATGGCTAGTTAGCTTGTTGATTCCTAGTGTATTAATCTCAAGATCAATGTTCGTCCCCGCTGGATATCCAAGTGCTTCCGCATTGTTGAGTCTGTATGGGTGTCGAATACTATGGAGATACGCCCATAATTGTGGGAATTCATCCAAACCAGGAAGGGTTTCTCTTGCAACGGCTAAGAGGTTACGGATATACCCATGGTCGTAAAAGTAGCCGGGATAGGTAACTCAAAATATTTTAACTTGTTGATTAAGCTTGGTCTCGGTTGCTTTCTTGATGAAGGAGAGCGTTTTGACTAGTAGTTCATTCACCCGGGAATCATTATACTCCTGGTTGTTTCTATCGCTCAGTCAGCGGATGAGGTACGAACATAGGGCAGACAGTGCTAAGAGAATTCCTCATCACACACTTCTTGTGGCCACCGCTCTTTAGAAGATAATGGAAAAAGTTCTTCCAATCTTGTGTAGATTCGACCTTAGCCACAGTTACAAAATCATCACTTTCTGTGATGTATGCTGACGTTCTTCATGAAAGATCAGTGGTTAGTAATGGCTATTGGATAATGTTGAATAATGAAACTTACCCAAATCTTTACTCGATGAGGTCGACACTGATGCAACAACGGAAATAAAGGTAGCAAGAATCAGTATGAGAAAACATGAAAACTGCCTGTACATAACGATGGAAATCTCTGATCATTTAACTTCAGATTGATGATAGACATCTCGGATGGCGAGATGAAAAATCGTTTTTTCTCAAGAAGAATTAGGAAAGATGTGAGGGATCTGTGCTACTCATTATAAATCACAAAGGTATCAATATTCTAGCAAGGACCGATTGTTTGCTTCATCTATTCCAAATTGGATACCTGGATGGCGAATTTGTCAGTTGCAATGTCAAGGACTAGAACCCGGTTAACATGTGCACTTGTTGTTTACTCATGTAGTACACGTACAGTATTCGCTAAACATACAATGTGCCTCCTCCGCCACCAAACCAAGCAGGCAATGAGGAGCAGAGAAAAGATATCAGGAAGCAGATGACTTCTAGCCAACATTTGGAAGGAATGCTCTCTATGAATCTTAGGAACTCTAAAATTTCAGCTTTTGTCTACCAAGGTAGTATCCTTCCCGAAATAACTTGCAGATGCCCGTGCCTCTTCTTATCGCCCTGCACGTGTAAGCCACCTGATTAGATCTTGTTCTAATTCGAGGCTGACAGCAATTTAGAAAGTCTATGTTATGAGCGAAGCGCGAAACTACGCATGGAAATTTATGAGCGGCATTAAGATGAACATCAATCAAAAGGTTGTTGCCAATGGTACGTACTGTACGTCTTGCATCTTTCCTGCTGGATATCTCAATTCCCATTTTCATGGAACCAAATACTAACTCCTAAGAACTATCTAGTGGAGAATTATGTCTGGTATTTTGTTGATAAGATGTATGGACAGAAATGAGGATGGACAGGCACGGGCAATGGCTACCCAGGAAGCATACCGGAACACCCCATCATCAACGAGGCCGACGTACAAGCAGACACCGTGATTCTTGACCTTGGAGACGAATCGGTCCCAGTAACAACTTCTGCTGCTGCAACAACTTCCAATCCGGCAACAACTTCTGCACCACCCCCACCCTCACCAGTAGTTACACTACCACCGGACCCAAAGAATTGTAACTGCAATGAAAGTGGATGCACAAAGGAATCGCCCTCATGTTGTGCCAAGGGCACTTGCTAAGTTTGGCTATGCTAGATGTCTATCATCTACAGGAAAGAATATTTATAGCATTGTCGTAAGAGCATGGTCGTAAGAGCATGGTCGTAAGAGCATGGTAGATATGTGATTAATAAAAAAGACGAGGTATATCGCTGCGTTTTTTGGTTTAGTTGATTGCTTTCGTGTCATGTCCCTGCCGGGATCGTCAGACTGATGTACTTAATTAGTAGAATGCAACGGTGAATTGGTCATGTAAAAGTCGAATACAGTACAAGTGTTTCGGTCTGCGATGTGAAGGAATATGGCACGTGGCTCTTTGCTCCTTTTCGATTGTCGGGTGTCCCAAGTAGCAAGAATTTACGGGCCGGTAGCCGGTAGCCGGTGTTGTGCAGCCGCTGGCCGATAAAAGAAAGGCCAATAGCGGAGACGTGTCGGATGGAAGCATAAAGAAGCGGGTATAGAAGACAGCATGGACACATGGATAAAGAAGCGCGAAGGATTTGGTTGTGGGGAAGAGCTAGTGGGGCATCACGAACAAATCATGGAGGAATTTTCATGTGCTCGCATGCTGCTTTAAAGGTGGCGGTGCTGTGCTCTGCCGGCAGCCGTGGCTGTGGCTGTGGCCGTGCAACACAGGCGGGGGAGGTGGCTCTCTCGATGTGAAGCATGAGAAAGAGAAAGCATAAAGGGAGGGGAAGGGAAGGAAAGGGAGGGGAAGGGAAGGAAAGGGAAGGGGAGATGGAGTGAATCCCGTTCTGCAAAAAATTTGCGTGTCTGGTGCTGGTCCCTACCCGTTCCCTCGGTACAGATAAGGAGATAAGGAGATAAGAGAGATAAGGGGATAAGGGCTGCAACGGGACTGTAGCAGGAAACTCATCACGACGACACAGCAAGGAGTGTTGGTTGTTGATATCAAAGACCTTTCTTCGGACACGATGCCCATCATATGCAGTAGCTCGGCGACAAGCAGCTTCTCATGGTAGGAAATGGTGACCAAGGACTAGAAAACTCGAAACAGTAAGGTCAAGTCCGAGGTCATAAAGTCATCCTGATACACGCAAGGTCCAACCAACCCCTTTTGGGAATAGTTTCACCGTGCAATCACGCAAAATATCGCAAAATATCGCAACATTTTCCCTTTGACCATTTCTCTTCCCTTTGCCCACGAGCTTCTCTTCCCCTCCACCCTCCACCCTCCTCTGCACCAGGAAGAAGTCCAACTGCAGACCATTGAGCTTCCAGCCCTGCAGTTCTACTGTGCCGCTTGACCAAAGCTGTCTTTTGTCTACCAAGTGGCCTCTGCCTCTCTTCCTCTGCTCCCCTCCCCCGCAGTTCCTTCTGCCCGACTTTTATTTTCTCCTTCACTGAATCGCTCACCGCTAGGTATTTCAATCTATCTTCTCTCTTCTCTCTTCCTCTTCTTCTTCTCTCTTCCTCTTCTCTCTTCTCTCTTCCTCTTCTCTCTTCTCTCTTCTCTCTACATATACTCTCTCTGCCCCTCTTCCTAAGATTCTTCTCTTTTTGTTGACCCCAGAGTCACTTCTACTCTTATCTAAAGCCCACTCTTCCCAGAGACGCTTTACTATATCATATTACTCTGCTCTCCACCTTATCAACTCTTGACTTGTTCCATTTTCTGTTAAATTGCCTCGTGCAATATCCGTCTTGCACCTTCTCCTACTTTCAGCTTGCACGGATCAGCACACGGCAAGAATCACAAGCACATCCCCTCCAAACAAGCTTCTACATATTTCCTACAAACCCCACAGACAGATTCAGCATATAGAGTATCTATACATTCTCTAAACAATCTTCTCTACTCAACCGCAACGATGGCTCCAGATTTAAACTCCGTTCCTTCTTCTCCACGACTGGATCGAAATGAAAGCCTTTACTCTACTATCAGCATGCCACCGCCACATGTTGCGTCAGCCTCTACTTCGAAGCCCAACATCCTTTATATCATGGCAGATCAACTGGCAGCTCCTCTACTGAAAATGCACAATCCAAAATCCCAGATCAAGACGCCCAACCTAGACGCCCTTGCGAAAGATGCAGTCGTCTTCGATTCCGCCTACTGCCCCTCACCCCTTTGTGCCCCTTCGCGGATGTCTATGGTTTCCGGTCAACTACCAACGAAGATTGGCTCATATGACAATGCTTGCTCGATCGAATCCTCTATCCCCACATATGCGCACTATCTGCGAGCAGCAGGCTATGAAACTACATTGGCAGGGAAGATGCACTTCATCGGCGAGCAACTGCACGGTTACGAGAGTCGCTTGACCAGTGATATCTACCCGGGAGATTACGGTTGGGCAGTCAATTGGGAAGAGCCAGATAGACGGCTGGAGTGGTACCACAATGCAAGCTCTATTCTACAAGCTGGTATCTGTGTGCGCAGTAACCAGCTGGACTACGATGAAGAGGTCATGTACAAATCTACACAGTTCCTTTATGACCATGTCCGCAAAGGTCCAAATACTCGACCATTCTGCATGACTGTAAGTCGCAAACACAAAAACAAAAAACTCCTAAATCTCTACAAAGTACAATTTTGCTAACATAAAGTCTACAGGTCTCCCTCACCCATCCACACGATCCATATAATATCCAAAAGAAGTTCTGGGACATGTATGAAGGCGTTGATATTGAGCTACCGGAAGTGAAGATTCCACAAGAAGAGCAAGATTCACACAGCAAGCGTTTGTTGAAAGTATGCGACCTCTGGGGCAAGGAGTTCACCGATGACCAGATCAAGAGAGCTAGACGTGCATACTACGGAGCAGTCAGTTACGTTGATGACTGCATTGGCAAGTTGCTTCAAGTTCTGAAGGATTGCCGCCTAGATGACAATACAATTATTGTATTTAGTGGTGACCATGGTGACATGCTTGGCGAGCGTGGCCTATGGTATAAGATGTCTTACTTTGAGTCATCGGTTCGAGTACCCCTCCTCGTACACCACCCTAAGGCTTTTGCCCCTCACCATGTTTCACAAAATGTCTCCACATTGGATATCCTTCCCACTTTAGTTGACTTGGTAAATGTCAAACTATGGCCAGAACTTCCTGTGGATGGATCATCTCTACTTCCGCATCTTCAACAACGTGAAGGTGGTTCCGATACCGTCTTTGCGGAATACTGTGGTGAGGGAACAGTTTCTCCATTAATGATGATTCGTCGTGGTCCATGGAAATACATTACTTGCCCAGCCGACCCACCACAGCTCTTCAACCTTGTCGATGATCCTAAGGAAATCGTCAACCTTGCATCTTTACCCGCCAAGCACCCTCGCATGACACCAGAAACCAGCAAAGTGCTAGCAGACTTCCACGCCGAAGCGGCCGCCAAATGGGACTTCAAGAAAATTACCGAGGACGTTTTACTATCTCAACGTCAAAGACGATTCGTTTGGAGTGCCCTCAAAACTGGTAAATTCACCAGCTGGGACCATAACCCCATCGAGGATGGACGTGACAAGTACATACGTTCTCACATTCCGCTTGATGACCTCGAACTTCGAGCTCGTTTTCCTCCAGTCGATAGTCAAGGTAGAGAACTATCTAGTGCTGGGATGGGTGGAATGGGTGCTGGGGGAATGGGAAGTGTTGTTGTTGACCAAGCTGGCGCTCATGGTCGATAGAATCCAAGCGACTCTTTTCACGGCCTTCTTTTCAAACGAGTTTTAACGATGATGTTTTCTCTGCGCGTATTCTTCCAAACAACTTTGAGGAACGAACGAACGACTTATTATGGTAATTTTCATGACGGTAGCTGATTATGGATAGGAAAGGCAGGGCAAGGTAAGGCAAGAGAATGGAAAAGTAGAGGCTGATATCATTTTCTAAAAATCTGTTACGATTCAAGCGGGCGTCTTTTTTCTTCCTCTTAACTTATGAATTTCTTACTTGCATGGGCGGATGCATGGATGGATGGATGGATGGGTCTGGTGACTTCCTTTGACTAAAATGCTCGATTTATTTTTACTGCGTGCATTCATTGCTTTATACCATACCAGATTTTATACTTGATTCAAAAATTATTGTGAGCTCGGTGAACTCTTACTTAAAGTTGTGGTTTGTGGGCTATTTTCTTCTTTCGCGCTTGAGGGGCGTGTTTAAGAGAGCTTTTCAATAAGGGACAGCCCTCGGCCAAATCGACCTACGGGATATATGGAGAAAACACTTCTTAACTTGAATACTCTCTACAACCTTCATGTCGATAGCTCAGTATCCTGGACTTTTCCATACTTGGTTACATGGGCTAAAAAGATGCCAACAGTAATTCATTCTAGTGTTGAAATAGGGAGAAAGAACAATTCTATCTACGCGCAGTTATGTAAACCACCACGCCCGCCAAACTAGAGAGATAGTGTGACTTACAAGTATACTAGTAAGCGGATAAGCCGGGCACTAATCTAAGCTTAACAACACATCGTGGACCCCTTAAAAAGATATGCCCCCACCCCCCACAAATCTCGCCAAAAAAAAAAATCTCAAGCTTTTCCAAGCCATCATTTTTCCTTTCCCAAGCAACGCCGTGCCTTGATTGAAAGTTACAACTCCAATCAATTCTCCTTACTGCCAAGTTACCAAGAGTGGGGAAGAAGAAAAGAAGAAGAAAAGGATGCCCCGCACCCACCGCCGCGCTCTCACGCACGTGCTCCTCTTCCTCACCGCTCTCTTCCTCATCATCTACCTAGGCGGAGACTCCTCCCCCTCCTCTTCAAACCCCCACTCCCCCTCGCTTCCCCTCTTCAAAATAACCTACACCCCGAAACACCCCGCTCCCCCCTCCCACGGCACCTGTCCCGGTCTGCACTCCTCCTCCAAACCCGCTCTCATCGTATCCCACGTGTCCGCCGACGGCTCCCTCGCCTGGCTCGATTCCCTAAAGGACAAATACCACATCTGCGTATACGAAGTCGACTCCAGCCCCGGCAGCGGCAAGTCCCACGACAATGTGCTCCGCGTGCCGATGAACAAAGGCCATGAAGCGATGACGTACCTGACGTTTCTGATTGACAATTACGAGAATATCCCCCAGCAGGGCGCCGTGTTTGTGCATGGTTCGCGGTACGCATGGCATAACGATCACCCGAAATACGACAATCTCGCGCTTCTAAGGGACCTGGATGTTCCTGGTGCACTGCAGTACGGACACGGGTACGCGAACTTAAGGTGCGATTGGAGCGTCAGCACATGCCCTGCAACTACGCCCGCGCAGGGCTCCTGGGAAACGCAAATCCAGTCGTTCTTGCAGCCGTGGGATCGCAGGGCGAAGAGCGATGTGCTGGTTGCGAAGATCTTGAAGTCGAGTTTTGGAGTCGAGTTGGGTAGGGGGGAGGTGCTGAGGAGTCAGTGCTGCGCGCAGTTTGTGGTGGCGAGGGAGAATGTTTGGGCCTGGGAAAAGGGGGATTATATGAGGTTGAGGACATGGGTATTGGAGACGGGGGAGGCGGATCAGGTGAGTGGCAGGGTGGTGAGTTATCTCTGGGGGGTATTGTTTTTGGGGAAGGGAGTGGATGGGAGTGTGGGGGGAAAGGGGAAAGGTTTGAGTTTGGGGGAGTTGAATAGTAGGGCGTGTCCGACGGCGGAGGAGTGCTATTGTAGGGTTTATGGGAGATGTGGGTTAGATTGTAAGATGAAGGGGTCGTGTAAGGGGCAGTATAGTTTACCGAGTAATTTCAAGTTACCTGGAGATTGGGCGACGAGGCATTCGGAGACTTGAGGGGGGACAGGATGCGGGTTGGAGTTTGTTAGTCCAGTATAGAATATAGTTTTTGGATTGAAACGGATTTGGTTGCTTGACTCGTGGAGAGTTTGTATGGTAAACCTAGATTCTTTAGAATAGGAGAGAGATCCCACACTGCGTAGACATATTGTATTGTATAGATCACTAGCTAGTAGGTGTATCAACGTAACGTAACTATCCAACCGACTTCAGCTTTCCCATTTCACATTCATTCATTTCTCATTAACTCATGCTGCATGACTGACCATATATCTAATTATCCGAGTAGCAATTCGGGCACTGAGAAGTCAGAGTTATAAGTTATATATACACTTGCTATAATAACTTGGAGCTCTCTAATGAATCATTATTCATGTTTTGGTCAAAATATCACACTTCAGAGAGTTCGTCAATGAGTAAATATTCACACACTGGTAGAGTAGAATATAATCATTCCTTCCTTCCTTTCTTCCTTCTTTCCTTCCATATGGTTATTTTATCCCCAAAGTTTCTTACTCCTCCTCCTCCTCTCCTCTTCATCATCCCCCAGTATCATCCCCTAGTACCATCCCCAGTATCATCCCTAATCCTCCTCTACTGCCACCATCACCACCACTATTACCACATAAACCTATACATAAGAAAATTACACCCTTAACCATACTACCCAAACCCAAACCCAAATTACGTTTATTCATTTAACTATGCTTCCTCCGTATTTGCTACTCTACAGTATCTCACACTCCACCCTACCCTGCCCTACCCTTCAAGTGAACATCCATCCATCTATCCATCTATCTATCCTATAACTATCCAGCTATCCAAAATTTCTTCCCCCCTCCCTCCTTCTTAACGAAATACACTTAAACACTCCATCTAACTTACTAATACCTTTCTCCCCTCCCCTCCTCTCCCCCCCCTTTCTTTACTTACTCACCTACCTACATCAATTTACTTTATTTCGTCTAACCAAGTATAGAGAAACAGTAATCCAACTCATCGTAACTTACAATCCAACTTAAAGAGTTTCTTTAATCCAAAACGTAAGGGAAGAAAGATTAAGTTACACTATATGAGCTTTTGAGCGGAATACTAACTATAACTAGAACTTAGTTAATTAACTGACTTTCTCTTCTAAAGTTCCTCCGCAATACTCACCGTATGATTTGGTGCGAGGGTGATGGTAATGGGGTACCTTCTTTCACCGACTGAGGCTCGTGTTTGGGGAACTAAGTTGTAAGTTAAATCTATAAGTTATAAGTTATTAGCACGGGAGATTGTTTTCTTGAAGTTATAATTCATAGTTAAATTCATTATATGAATTCATTTTGCTCGAATAGGAGTATTTACGTGTGCATAATCATATCATGTCATGTCATATATCATTAGATCGTCATGCCAAAAAGAAAAATACACTAAAGCCCCCTACACTCCAAGTGCGTCCAGAATCTCATCTCTCATCTTTTACCCCCCTCTAATGCTTATGCAACTTCTCCTTAATCTTCTCCTTCAGATGCGTAATCTTCCCTGGCTTTCCCTCCTTCCCATCATTATGCTCCTGTCCCTCCTCCTCCTCGCTCCTCTCCCTTCCCATCAACCTCTCCGCCTCCTTCCCTGCCCCAGGCTTCGTAGCATCGAAGTCACCCCCCTCGGCCGCAACTCCCTCGCTGTGGACATATTTTCCCGAATCGCCCGACGCCCTCCTCGGCTCGTCAGCCTTCGCTTCAGGCGTAGTATTCGCGGCGTTCAGGTCCGTCTTCACATCTGCGAGGTTGTCCGAGCTGCTCGGAAGTCCGCCCATGGGCTTCGCGGCTTCGGATGCCGTTTCCGCTTTGGCGGCTGCCATGACGGGGTCGTCCTCGCTGCCGAATTGGGCGATGGAGTCTTTAGGCCCGGGGGCTGGGGCGGAGGAGGAGGGTGCTACATCGTGGGATGAGGAGTCGACTGCTTTGATGTCGGTCTTGGTGAGGTCTTGGGGGCCGTCGTCGACGACTGTGACGGCGGTGGTTTGAGGGGTGGAAAGGGAAGGGTTGCCGCTGTGGATGGGGAGGGTGTTGGTGGTGGTTGTGATGGGTTTTTCGTTCGTGGGGATGTCGGTTAGGGGGCGCACTGCGGTGGTTGTAGATGTGTCTTTACTGAGAGTGGGGTCTGGTTTATCGGTGATAGGCTCGAGGGATGTGTCTTCGAGGATTTTGTCGACGGTTTCGGTGGGGAGGTCTTGCGCGTGGACGTTTTCGTGTGGTTTGGAGGAAGTTTCAGCACGGATTGGGGCGGCGGTTGGTTCGCTGGCTGGTTCTGGATTGTTGTTAGTATGCTGTGGATGATTTGATGAAATAACGGATAGATAGATATAAGATTACATACCAACATTTCCCTTATCATATGGCTCACCGGCTTCAGTGTTTCCCTTCACTCCACTCAATGGTTCTTGACCCTTGGTTTCATTGTTTTCGGTAGTGCTTTCACCCCAAATTGCTTTGGAGGCAGCAGCGGTGAGATTGGATACGACTTCCATGTTGTTTGTTGGTTGCTGTAACTGGGGTATCTTGGAACAAAATAAACTCTTGCGTTTGGGTATCGAGGAGGTTGATGTTTATGGTATCGTTGTGGTATAATTATGAAAAGGAGCAGAAGATGGAGGGGAAGTTGACTTCTTTTATTCAATTGACTACGTACCCCTAACAGGGTATAAAATCAAGGACTATCATTTTCTTGGCACACAGGAGGCCTGACGTAGTTGTGCTACGAGAAATGCAGCAAGCTCAAAGCCTCCACTGCCCCTCCATTTCGCGTCTAATTTGAACCCTGATTTGTTTGATTAGAGTGTGACATAAGTTACTTGTATATTGAATGTCAGGCTATATTCCTACCCTGTCTCACCATCGAGACCCGATTTATCACTTGTTCCCATAGGAATTTCTACTCTATCTCCAGCAACAATTTTGGTCTCTTTCTAAAGCACACGACTTCAAACAAGCAAAAATTGATGTTATCATTCGATGACGTTATATCAAATTATGCACCCCAGATTTTACGACGTCATCGCTCGCTTATCGGTCTGTGTACTGAGTAACCAGCCTCGCCAGCCTCCTTTTCGACAGGGGAACCTCAACCTCAACCACTAGGAATACAAAGCGTGGCTTGACATAAGCCATCTGGTTATCTGTGGATCTAGATAGGAGGATTGCTAACTTAAGTGTTCAATTAGAACGTCTCGATTCATTTCTTATCAAGGTACCTGCAGTTCTCACAGTCGTTTTCGTAGTGTTTTATAAAAAGAAAGGTGTGTCGATGCATTGCTAATTCATGAATTCATAACCCTGCCCGACAAATAACCAGTCATCGATGCTATACACACCAACAGCCCATGCACATTATCCATATCCAGATTCTGTACTATTATGACAAAAACAAAGAATTAGTGCGTGAGTAATGAAGCTCAAGCGGTCACTGTAGCAGTCGTTGCGCTCTCCGATGCTGCTGGCGCCTCTGCGGCGACCTCCGCTCCATCATCGTCAGGCTTTACACCACTGAGAGGTTTCGTAGGATCATAACCAACACTTTTCACAATCCCCAAGCCTTTTGTTCTTCCCTCACGGAAGAGGAGCCTATCTCCTGGTGCCAGATATTCCGGTCGCTGCACAAAGCGGAAAGCAACCGTTGCCCGATCACCAGTTCGAATATAGCTGCGATCAATATCGATGATAGCACAAGTCTGGCTAACAGGCCCCACATGAAGCATGGCCTGATACTTTGTCTTGATAGTGGTTGCATGTGAGAGAATCAGAACCTCTGCGACAAATTCTCTGTACACTTTAGGAGAGTTGTGCTCAAGTTTTGGAAGGACAACCATGCCTTTCCGGACATCCTTTCGGCGAACTCGTTTGAGCGCAAACGAAGCAGACTGACCGGCTGATGTTGCTGGGACAGGTATTCGTTTACGTTCGATGGATCGAATTGTTGTGGTGGTGAACTGACCCAGAGAGTCCGGTCCAATCAAGACGGTGTCACCAGCGTGGACGACACCAGATTTAACGATTCCGGAGACAACAGTACCAACGAACGGAACTGAAAACGTATCGTTGACATGGAACTCGAAAGGAGCTTCTGCATCATAGTGACCATGATGAGGAAGGATATTCAAGAAAGTTCGGACGAGATCAAGAGATTCGCCGGTGACATTGGAGACTTGGAAGATAGGACAGATTCGCTGACTGACGAACTGGGTCGCAGTGTTGATGCACTCCTCCCGGTTCTTGATGAATATTGGAATTTTTCTCGCGCCAGGACTCTTCAGGATGCGAGTGATCTGTTGAATAGTTTGTTCGAGAATTTGCGGTGGACAAATGTCAATTTTAGTAATGACAACCATAACAGGCACGTTTAGAGCCAAGGCGATACCAAGATGCTCTTTGCTCATACCAATGAGACCATTATTGGCAGCGACCATCAGTAAACAGTAGTTTGGTGAAGATGATAGAAGTCCAAAAACTGTAGTCCGTAGATACCTTTCGTGACCGGCCAGATCAGTAAAGGAGATAACTTTCGCGGAACGCTTTCCGATTTCTTCCCATGTCAATTTTCTGCCTGGAACATCAGATGAAATGACCTTCCCTAAAGTATCGAAACCCATGATCTCCATACCAACGGAACTGGTTCTTCCACTCTCAATCTCGTGTTTATGTCGGAAGAGGTTGACTCGAGCTTTTCCCCTTCCATCGTCCAGTCCGCCCTTCACCAGTACACCCAACATGGTACTTTTACCAGCATCGACATTTCCTACCACAGCAATTCTGGTTTCAATAACTTCCTCAACGCTAGCCGGGTGTTGCCGTATGAGGATCTTTCCAGTACAATCTTTCTCCTTCCCATCAGCACTCTCCGCCTCCTGTTCTCCACCCACGCCCCTCGTCAGTAATAACTGACAGTCGCTATTTAATTTCTTAGCAGCATCCTGTAACCTCTTAAAAGCTACATCCCATTCATCTTTATTTAATCCCATCGCCTCTCCATTGTTTTCGAAACCAATCTCGAATATTGTTTCTCCATGTCCCTCCTCTAACCGCAGCTCTAGTAAGTTCTGCAACTTGGATAGTTCTTCCTCATCGTTCGACAACAGCAATTCCTTTATCCGTACCTGCGGACTAGTATCTGCGATGTCGAGTGAGTTTAAGATATCGGCGAGTTCGGCATGGTCTTCGACTGAGGTTGCGGATGTAGCATTGGTGGAGGGGCGAGAGGCGCCAGAAGTAGAAGCAGAGGCGGCATGAGAAGGGTAGCGGAGTGCTTGTTGTTTCTCCACGTACTCGGCAAATTCACTAAGAGCCTAAAAACTGTTAGACACCGTTAAATGAACTGATTGCAGGGTCCATTGTACCGATTCCCCTTTCCGCCGCTCATGCGGGAGCTGTTTGCCCATTTTGGCTGCCATGGTGGCGTGTGCTTGCGATTCAAAGTAGGATCAAATTGCTAATCAAAACAACTGAGGTATTACTGTATCCATAGAATCATTGGAAGTATGCAAAGAATACTTTACGAGTAGTGGTAAAAACTTTTTGTGGGAGAAAATTGAGAAGGAAATGGACCTGTTAAATATGTCATCGATGACTCCTTTGTGATTGAAAGTACGAGGGAGCTTTTATCGATAAGGATTCCGTGAATCATAGATCCTTGAGTCACGCGGGCTAAAATAACTAACGCGGCTAAGTGTATGGCTTTGTGTGGCTTAGTTCCAGCGGCATGCAAGCACAGTCTTTCAGGATCTAACTCTGGTGAGGCAGTTTATTTTCTGAATTTCATTCATGCCATAAGTTATGAGATACAAATTGGTGGCTATTCAAATCATTTGGCAATGGAACTTGAAAAGTAGAGTGAGGGGCATGGTCCGTGCGTGGATTCTTTATATCCAATGCAGCCATGTCTGAACAGGAAGATAACTTTCAATAGCATGATCGTGATGATTCTTGTAAAAGCATGTCACCATCAGCAGATCAAATCATGAAACTTCCATGGAGGGCATGATATGGCGCTAGCAATGGCCATGGATCAAAACGTGTTGCAATTGCCTTACAACGACACTTGAAGAGGATACCATCGACGGGTATTTATGCCGGTATGTATGCCTCAATAACCGTAAGTACAAATGCGAGTCAATCACACTCATCAGGCAACACTAGGACTGCCATACATGTCCATGAATCATCCGGGTATTGGTATTTCTGTATTTTGGTGATGAGCGTGGCTCCATAGACGATAACTTGACCCCTTCACTCAGTCGTCGCCCTCTCCTGTTCCCAAATAGTTTCGTCTTAGCTCTAAACTCTTCACTGGCACTTCCTCCTATCATTGTTGTCTATCCGTAGTTTCTGTCAAGCCCGCGATGAATTCAGGTATCATGAAGATTTTGGAGAAATAAGTATGACGCTGTCACCTATTGACTCGGGTTAGCAGCGCACTATAACAGGAACATTCGTGCAGCACTTGCCTCTGACGAACAGCATTTCAGATTTTTTAACAACTGTCTAGAAGCAAGAGTCAGTGAGTACTACAGTGCTCTTATCATATGTGTGTGCCCACCTTGACCACGTCTTCCTCGTCGTCTTCTTCTTCTACAACATAAATTGTCTCTACCACATCGCCCAAAACCAAGTTGCAATGACTATCGTAGGCCTTAGAGCTGTCAGTAATTCCGATCGATTTGAATCAAGGACAGAGAGAGCACACATGGAGTCTGCCTTTTAATTCTCTATCACCCCTCAGCTTCACATAAACAACTTCGTCGAGGCAAAGCCGCACCAAATCAAGCGGCTCTGCGGGCGCAGACGATCCATCGTCGATATCCGCCATAATTGAATTCGCAAGGTAGTGCTATTGCGGAAGCAAGGATGCTTTTCGATTGACCTAGTAAGATTATGTTTACCAAATTCTAGAATTCGATATGCGATGGTGTTCGGCTGCGTTTGCGGAAGTTCCCGTCATTCACTAAATTTTCGCTGGCCCAAGCACCGAGGCTCCGAGTTTGTCAATTTGTCAAACGTCCTCCCCGCTGTCGGATTAGCTGTCCACGCTTTCCGACCCTTTTAATTATACCAAGTGGGCCTGTCCTTACTTTCCCCAGATTTCTCCTCTTTCCTCTACTTTAGTCTGCTGGTCAATGCGGATTGTATCAATACTAATATGAAGATTGTCGCGAACCATGACATCCCTTCTGCGCGTCTTTGAGGCGCGCCAATGCCAGTTTTCCCTTAATCTATCTACAAATACTCAGTGGTGTATACGACGACGTTTCGAAACATCCACCACCGAAAGCGAAATCGTACCACCTCAACTTGACGGGCAAAGATCTTTCGCGGGAGGTTCAGCTACGAGAGAAGGAATTAGCTCAAGCTACGACAACGATTTCGAAACAAATGATCAAACAGACAGTCCAATTCGGTTTCATAGAAGTGGAAAATATGACGAGTCGCTGGAGGCAACACAAACAGGAGGGCAACGGCAATCAGAAGAAATAAAATTGCAGGACTGGGAATACCTGGATCAGAACTTACGTCGACTAGCTGGCACATATAGAGCTACGAAAAAACACAATCTTGACCGAAGTCAACCAATAGGCAGAGTCAGAGTTCTTAAAGTTCAGAATATTCGAGGCACGAAGGTGAGCCAATATGTTGTGGATACCGAACCGCCAAAATGGTCGATAACCTCACGGCAATCGAACTCCATAATCTGGCCGCCAACTTCAAAGAAATGGGCTCAGAAAGGTTTCCCGAAATATCTTAGTCCCGTAGCCTATGGGGATCTCCCGTCGCGAATACATGACTTAGAGAAGGCTATGGGAGAATCTGGCAGCGCTCTTTTGGATAGGTCGATGGAAACGGCTGCCTTTAAAAGGTTGAAAAAAGCTCTGCGAATGAGGGACCCACAGGAATGTTTTATGGCTCTAGTAGAACTTTCTTCTGCTACTGAGCGCGACCCAACGTCTTCCTTGTTACTACAAGTCTCTCCAAATACATGGTCCGAGATTCTACGTTTGATAGATCCAGAACACTTTCTTGGGAGACATGGAGAATTGCGACAAGAATTCAGTCCACATTACACCAGGGTTCTTCGTGCGGGCACAGTCGATGAACATGGGTTTCATCAGTTTTATGTGAAATTCATTGACCACATTTATAGAATATTTGTCTTTCGGCGATCGATAAATCCTCTTCTACCCCCAACACTTGCTGATTACAAAATGCTTCTCAAGGCAGCCAGATGGACGGGTAATCAAGGAATGGCTAAATCCACTTGGAGGTCATTGGTCAAAAATCATTTTCGCGGCGGTGCAGCCACCAGAGTCGTGCCAGATACGGAGTGTTTTAATCACTACCTGGCTACTTTATGTTGGTCTGATATTCTGAATCCTCTACATGCCCATCAATTGCGAACCTTATCTAGCAATATCGAACCACGCACATGGAACCGACCGCCCCGAACACTAGCTGGACATCGTGTTGGGCCGGATGGCATCAAAATTAACGTTTCTCGGCATTTTCGTGAAATGGCTGAGTTAGGCCTAGTTGCAGACATGCACACTTTGTGCATTTTGATGGTTGCATCAGGTAGAGAAGCTGACCTAGATACCGTTGAGGCGATACTCAAGCGTGTCTGGAACATCGATGTTGAGAAAATCATGAGCAAGGCGCAGCCAAGAATTGAACAGATGGAAGGAATGATGCCTGGCTCGCCGTTGTATCCATCTGCGGAATTACTTCGTACCGTTGCTCATATTTACGGCATCAACAGTGCAATTCCAACTGCGATGCGGGTAGTTGACTATATCTCACGCGCATATGCCGTCGAGATTCCTTCCCAAGTTTGGTATGAACTATTACAGTGGGCGAATGTTCTTTCTATGAAACGTCGTGGGTGGAAAGTTGCCACGAACGATGTTCTTGTGGGTCAACTGCCTCCGGCGGCAGTTGGCAATCTCTGGTCCATCATGACATCGGAACCGTACAACATCAAGCCTAGCATGAAAATGTATAATGTCTGTATCGGTAACCTTATTTCGAATGAACGATTTGGTGACGCTCAGGCAAGGATGCAAGAAGCATGGACCCTGCACAAGAGACAGGTAAAAATACTGAAGCGAGCTAAACGCCTCATGCTTGCAGGTTTGAAGTTCGTTCCTAACTCCTTGGGAACAGAGAAACACATACGAGACTTCAACTTCTTAAAACTACAGGTTCAGCGCTACAGGCAGTATTTACGCTTGTGGCTTGCACGAATCATCAGAAAGGGCGGCAAGAGTCTGGGCAATGTGAAATCGTGGGCACATCGAAATGTACCTGATTTGATTAAACAATATAATGCATTCTCACCTCCAGTAATCAGTTATCCCATCGATACTGGATTCGTGGAGCTTCATACTCATGTAAAAGCCCAAAACCGGTTGAGGATGGTGAGGAGGGAATTTAGAAGTTCTCGGAGGAAGCTGAAGCAGGAAAGGTCGTGGCAGCGTTATCTAAAGAACAGAAAGCGAAATCCCGATAACAATGTGGTTTTCTCAGAAAACGTCTTGCAACAACATGCTAAGTAGTCCCCTGAGGCTGATGAAAATTTGAAAGAATGGTGATGAGGGATGGTCCCCTAGTTGGGATAAGGCGCACGGGTTAAGGCAGATAGAAGCACGTACGGCCCATATACCATTCAAACAATGTTGCTCTACAGTACCAACTTTCAAACTCTCCATCTTATTGACGTTGTTTCTTCGTCAAAATCCGGAAACAGTTTCCATAGTACTTGCTGCGTGTCAATGTATCTCAATCACCTCCGGCTCAAGCTTACCCACCCGTACCCCCTGAATTGTCTCACCCCGCATCACTCCATGAACATACGACTCTCCAAGGAGAAGCGAAACGCCAACTTGAGTTCTCAGAACATACGGCACTTCTCCCCCAAACAAAATAGCAATCCGATCCCCAGGGCCAGTCACCAGCGGTCCTATACCCATTCGCCCTTGCATGGTGATGAAAAATGAACGCTGAAAGCAGAAGTTGAATGATAAGCTGGTGTATACTTCTGCATCTCCTCCAACTGAGAGATTTTGAAGGAGATTTAGGAGTTCGGATGTTGGTTTTGTGCTGGTGGAGGAGGTGGTTACGGCTTCGTGGCGTGAAAGGAGGGTCAGTAGGTACGCTGAACCGTCCTTTATTAGTTGCGTTTCTGTTCGTCCGCCGAGTATATGATGGTCGGCCGTAGTAGCTTTTATGTAGGAAGTTAGCCATTCCATGGCTCCGTAGACAGGAAGCAGTGGTGCAGCTATGTTCCACATCATAATCTGGCAATCATCTATACTCCTCCGCTCTGACTCAAATCCATCGGTAGGTTGAACAGATCTAACGATAGTATCCACCCAAAGACCATCGAGTCTGAGGGTTGAAAGGCTCTCCGATTGGTAGATTCGTAGGGAAAGTCCACCGCAAGTATTGTAGTATTTTGGGAACCCCAGTATCCCTTCGTCCGTCTGGGTCGAATGAGAAATCCAGGACAAACTCTTCGCAAGCTTTTTCTCCACAACGTCGAAATCAGACCAGTTGGGGACCCAAGTTGGTAGTCTATCCCAGGTATGTTTCGGCTGCATTGGTCCGATTCCTGAGCTCGTCGCGAATGTGTTTGTTCGTGTCAATGTGGAGAGGTTTTGGTACTTGCTGAATATGTAGAGAGCTACTTTCTTGTAGGTTTCCACAACATCTAGTTCGTAGTCTGGACGAAGCGCATCCGGTAAGTTAGTGAGATCTTGCCCATCTTTAGTCAGGCCTAGAAGACCGTAGATCTTGTCTCTTTGGTCGGTAGCTTGAAACTTGGTAGATGTTAAGCAAAGCAATACATCGAGGTTCCATGGAGTATTTGACCTTCGAATACAGGATATGGCGTCAACGTTGAGGAGCTGGCCTGGAATATGCTCCAATCGAGTGTATCCTCTTCGTCGAAGCCAGGCTGCTGCCCATGATAGTTTGTGCCAGGGGTACTGCTGTTGGCCATGAAGAATGACAGGGTCTTTGGCTGATAGAGCCACCTCTTGTATAACCCATACCCTAGTGAACCATGGAAGCCCTAGGAGCTTTTTGAAATGGTGCCATGTAGTGTCGCTCCGTTTTGGCAATCCAGAGAGCTTGTACTCTGATTCAGAGTATACCGCGAAAGGAATATCAGATAGGGTTTGTGCTTTGGGATATCTTTCCCTAAATATATCGTATATTTGATCGACGAGAGTCCATGCTGAAGAGATGAAGCCGCTGTCATCTCCTAGCCAGACGATAGTCCTTATTGCTTGTTTGTAGATCTTTCCCATCAACGGTACCTGCTCACAGCGTTCTGCAACATCTTGTTGGTTAATACACAATTGATCTGCCCAAATCCATATGGTGGAATGCGACAGGTCACAGCTCGTCATAGTGAACTGCCGCAGTCGTTTTAATGCATCACTCAAACTCCGGCTGACTTGCAACCACCCTTCATTTACCCTTACTAGAGCACATTCCCTTCGTGGTCCCCAGCAGTAACTGAGAGCGTAGTAAGGAGGTGATTCTTCTAATGTAAATGATATCATCTCCCCTGAAATTGTGTCGGGAGCATTTTTGTCGAATTGAAATAGCCGAATCGAATTCGAGCCCAAGGGTTCGTATTTCATTGCTTGACTGAAAGTCATATTTTCTAGTTCACGTGAAGATGATTTGAAAGATAATAATCATCATGACTTCCTTGAATCAGATTAATTGTGATGTTCAGTCCCCTTAGACAACAGAGTCTTGAGTAAGACTGACCAAGCTCATTTATTTCATATTTTACACTGCTAGCAACATCGTGCGGCTATGAGTCCAGGTGTGAACGTTTAATGCGCTTTAGAGGATAAATAGTGTGGCACTGCTGCTCGCCTCATGCTCTATTCAGTAACGAGTTGTTCTTCAATTTTGATGACAGCCAGACGAACAGAAATTGATGTCTAGTTATCAAATTAGCCTACATAACTTTGCAGATTCTCAAAATTGTGGTGTTCGGCCTAAAGGGTCACCGAACTGCAATGAATTTCACTGGTTCATGTTAGATTGCCTGCAAGTGTCAGCCAAAATCTAGACACCATCATTATACACAGCCCCTCTGGTTGAACTGCAATTCGCGAGTCATAATGCTGTGCCCGGCCCATGTTACAGAGATTTATAGATGGCTCCTGCTGTCATTGGTGGCTCGGTCATCAGTATGGAAGCTCGAAGTGGGACTTTTCCGTTGTCGCCCAAGCCCTGCTCTGTGGCACCTTACCTCGCTTTTCAGTCAAAGATATAAAGGCGGAGGCCCCGGAATTTTTTACGTTGTTGCAGCGGCTCCGAGTTCTTGCTGAATTCTAATTAATAGACGGTCGTTTCTTCGTGGGACATAAACAGAAGTAGCGATGTCTCAGCCCCGCAAGTTCGGCTTGAACCAGGTATATCCTAATCCCGATGAATGTCGAGACAAAATACAGGATCTCGAGTAAGTTCAGACCACAACATCTTAAGTTAATTCTTCGTCTTCGCCAGAAAAAATAATCTGATGAGATAGTGTTGTCGCTATCCACGGCTTGAATGCCGAGTCCCCCAAAACATGGATAGCTTGGAAGATAGATGGCGATCCAAACTCTGGAAATGTTCATTGGTTGAAAGATCATGACATGCTACCATCACATCTTCCAAATGCCCGTATCTTCACCTATGACTGGAATGCCGGCACAGAAAAGAATGCAGCGACAGATACTCTTTTCGGTCATGCAGATGCTTTACTTCGCAGATTACACATAAAAAGAGACGGCGTGATTATTCCAGTCTTGTGGTATCTCGAGAAAAATATCGCTGATGACTTCCTAGTACGGAACCACAGATAGACCCATCATATGGATTGCCTCTTGCTTTGGCGGCCTGCTGTTAGCAAAGGTTGAGATTCTCCCCTTTCAATACATTATCGCATATTGTTGATAACAACCAGGCACTTCACAGAGCTTCGGAGGTCAATAATCAATGCCAAAATATCCTACATGCAACGGCCGGCATTGTGTTTCTTGGTACCCCATTTCAAGGAGGTCACAAGGGATTCTATACTGCTGCAGAGGCACGGATCGCTGTAGCCATGGCAGCGGGAGCTGACGTGAATAATGAACTACTGAAATATATGCGAGACGATGCGACACGTGGCGGGCGTGGAGAGCTCGATGAAGTTGTTGCTCGATTTACAGAACTGGTTGCTCATGCGGATTACAAATTTCCCATTGAATGTTATTATGAAACAGAGAAAACAGATCTTAAAGGTCTTGTACGGGATATGGACGAACTACCCCAGTGGTTTCTTTCGAGCCTCGATAGCAATGGAAGAGGAGTGGTAAGTTTTTTCCTGAAATAACCTACAATCACTAACAACTGCAGCTGGTGGAGCGACATTCAGCCTGTCTGCAAGGCATGCAGAGTCGTCAGTTAAATGTTAGGCACGCAATGCTGAGCAAGTTTTCATCGCCAAATGATGATTCTTTTGAGCAAATCGCCTATACTCTGAAAAGCTTCGCTAAGAGAGCAGAATATCTTCTGAAGTCTAAAAGTGAGAGCCCTTTCAACGAATAACTACGCTTATTTAATTCAAGAGAGCTTATTAAACTATCCAGATCAATCTTCACAAAATAAAAAGAAAGAAGAAGACGATGCAGAAGATGAAAGGAAAGGTAATGCGGGGAAGCAGATCAATAACTTTTCGGGCCAATTTTCTTCCAGTGGTGGGAAACAGTTTGTGGGTGGCAATTTCAATTCAGGCGGCGGACCAATGAGTTTTTAGATAACGATATGAATTAGAGTAAAATTTGTTCAGAACAACCATAGAGTGGCCCTGCGCTTTAAGATTTTGCATGCAGTTATTTTATCTGAGTTTTTCGACCAATCACCAACCGACACTTCACCAAGCTGGTGACCTGCAGTCATTTCAGCTGGACCAGGATTGATGATATTCAGCTGGACCAAAATTGATGATAAGATGAGGTCTGCCTTGCGGCTCAGCGAGTGGAAGCATACCACGGTTGATACTATCTATCCAAGGTCAAACAGATCTTCGAGCGTTGAGCGCGCCGTTGCTATCCTCCAGTATCTATTTCCAGATCTGCAAGAATGTCAGAGGAACCAAAAACACAGAAAAATGATTTCAAGGGTCATTATACAAGTGGTGGAGGAACGCAGCTCAACGGAGTTGTTGTGGAAGGAGTTGTTGTGAAAGGAGATTTCCATTTCAATCACGCAGATCAAGGTCAGTTCACGAAACGAAAATGATGGTGAAATCGTACAGAGATATTCAGATAGATACATCCCTTCTTGGAAAGTGCACCTCGCTAATGTTAGGCTACAGCCACAAGTAAGGATGAATCGTCCGAAGCTTTCAATCGCGCTCTTCAATCTTTGGCATACAATGAAATGGACTTTCGACGGCATGACACTACCGACCGTGCTTATAAAAATACATGTCGTTGGATAACTCGCCATCCGTCTTATACTAGCTGGCTGGAGGAGCCCTCCGGGATCTTCTGGGTGAAGGGCAAGCCTGGTTCTGGGAAGTCAACACTAATGGGATATCTCCTCCGAGACTTCAAGACGCAACCCTACTATCAGAATTCAATCAACCTCTCATTTTTCCTACATGGGCGTGGGGGACAGTTACAAAAAAGCCGCCTTGGCATGTTTCGATGTCTCTTACATCAGTTGCTGTGGCAGGCACCAGAGGCCAGCGCTGAATTTCAGCGGTGTTATGAAGAGAAATCTTATAGCCAAGGTGAACCAGAAAAACGTTGGAACTGGCATGTCAATGAGGTATACGGCTTTTTAGTCTCTGCTCTTAAAGATGTTGCACAAAAGCACTCGATCAACATCTTCATCGATGCATTAGATGAAGCCGACGATGGCACAGCAGACGGAGAAACAGTTCGCAATATTGTGGGCGATTTCTCCAAAATTACGCAAGGACTATATAGTCTATATCACGAAGCACTCCGGTTTAAGATCTGCTTTTCCTGTCGTCACTATCCGATAGTAGCAAATAATACTGTATGGCAGGTCTGCCTTGAGGATGAAAACGATGAAGATATATCAACATACGTACATGACAAGCTACAAGGGGATATCTCCGAAGACGACTCCAAAGACAAACATATGGAGGAATGGAAAGATACTATAGTTAAAAGAGCCCAAGGAGTGTTTCAATGGGCAGCAATTGTGATTGACATGGTGGTTCGATACTATGATGATGGAAGGCCTCCAAGAGAGATCCGACTGATGTTAGCAGCGGTCCCACCGGGGCTGAGCGAAATCTATCAACATATTCTGGAAAACGTTATTGATAGAAAACAAATTCAGCAAACTCTCCGTCTTATGAGATGGGTATACCTAGCTGAGCGTCCTTTGACAATGGCAGAGCTACGTTACGCTATGTATGTACCAGATAAAGAAACTTTCGATTCAATAATCTCTTTTGACCCGCAGCAATTTCCAGTTGAACAGATGAAGAAACGAGTCGTAAGTCTCTCTGGCGGCCTTGTAGAATTTCGGATTGAAGAAGACGACGAGAGCGAAGAAGACGACGAGAGCGAAGATGGCGAAAAACACATCATTCAGTTTATCCACCAATCGGTCAAGGATTACTTGATTCAAGATGGTTTCAAATCGCTGGGTAGCATGGCCAGCGGTGACTCTATTGGTCTTGCGCATCACCAACTATCAGTAATCTCTGCGAATATTGTAGCCTTTACCTGTGTTGAAAACCTGAACCAGGACGCTATATATACCCAATATGCATTTGCAAAGTATTTTGCTAACTACTGGTTCTTCCATGCTGAGAAAGCTGAAGCACAAAGCATTCCACAACTTTACTTGCTCAAACTTATCGAAAAGTATCCATGTATTGTTGATCGGTGGGTTCGGCTTTGTAAAACTTTTAAGGTGTGGGGGTATGGAGATGTTCGAAAGATTGAGTTAAGCGCGACTATGCTTCATGTTGCCTCTGCTTACAATCTCTTGAGTGTTGTCACCGATTTGCTAGAGACAGATCACGATGTAGAATGTGTGGATAAGAAGAATAATAGAGCACTTCACTATGCATCTCGTTTTGGTCACGTACAAACTGTCAAGATTCTACTGAATGCAAACGCCGCGGTTGAAGCAAAGAATGGAGACAGGTATACCTCTCTTGCAGAAGCAATACTATATAGGCATAGAGATGCAGTACAGTTACTGCTTGATCATAAGGCTGATGCCAATGCTAAATGTGGAAATTATGGCAGTGCTCTCCAAGCTGCAGCATTTAAGGGTCACAAGGATATTGTACAGCTTCTTCTTGATCATAAGGCTGATGTCAATGCTCAATGTGGATATTATGGCAGTGCTCTCCAAGCTGCAGCATATCGGGGTGGCAAGGATATTGTACAGCTTCTTCTTGAAAATAAGGCTGATGTCAATGTTCGAGGTGGATATTATGGCACTGCTCTCCAAGCTGCAGCATATAAGGGTCACGAGTATATTGTACAGCTTCTTCTTGATCATAAGGCTGATATCAATGCTCAATATAGAGGTTATGGCAGTGCTCTCCAAGCTGCAGCATATGAGGGTCACAAGGATACTGTACAGCTTCTTCTTGATCATGAGGCTGATGTCAATGTTCGAGGTGGAAGTTATGGCAGTGCTCTCCAAGCTGCAGCATATGAGGGTCATAAGGATATTGTACAGCTTCTTCTTGATTATAAGGCTGATATCAATGCTCAATGTGGAGATCATGGCAGTGCTCTCCAAGCTGCAGCATATCGGGGTGGCAAGGATATTGTACAGCTTCTTCTTGATCATAAGGCTGATGTCAATGTTCAAGGTGGATATCATGGCAGTGCTCTCCAAGCTGCAGCATATAAGGGTCACAAGGATATTGTACAGCTTCTTCTTGATCGTAAGGCTGATATCAATGCTCGAGGTGGACGTCATGGTAGTGCTCTCCAAGCTGCAGCATATGAGGGTCATAAGGATATTGTACAGCTTCTTCTTGATTATAAGGCTGATATCAATGCTCAATGTGGAGATCATGGCAGTGCTCTCCAAGCTGCAGCATATCGGGGTGGCAAGGATATTGTACAGCTTCTTCTTGATCATAAGGCTGATGTCAATGCTCAATGTGGATATCATGGCAGTGCTCTCCAAGCTGCAGTATATGAGGGTCACAAGGATATTGTACAGCTTCTTCTTGATCATAAGGCTGATGTCAATGCTCAATGTGGATATCATGGCAGTGCTCTCCAAGCTGCAGTATATGAGGGTCACAAGGATATTGTACAGCTTCTTCTTGATCATAAGGCTGATGTCAATGCTCAATGTGGATATCATGGCAGTGCTCTCCAAGCTGCAGTATATGAGGGTCACAAGGATATTGTACAGCTTCTTCTTGATCATAAGGCTGATGTCAATGCTCAAGGTGGACCTTTTGGCAATGCTCTTCAAGCTGCAGCTTTTAAAAACTTTGGGTCCGTTGTTCGAATATTACTGGGGGCTGAAACGCAACTTGATCTTCTTCATTCAAACTTCGCCTTTACCGACAAAGATGAGATGCAAGATATTTCAACGAAAGCAAAATTTCTTCTTGATCGTGCGCGTCAAATACGAGAATTTCATGAGAACGTAGAATCGCAACGTGAAAATGAAGTTCGTGCCGCACTTGATCGCGGTATGAAAACAGATGTTCCTGGGAGCTTTTACGATTATGCTATACACGCAGCGACATCTAAAGGGTATCTGAACATAGTTTCTCTTCTCATTGAGAGAAGCAGTACTGATGTTAATTTGAAAGACCAAAAAGGTCGTACCCCACTTTGGTTAGCAGCCAACTATGGTTGGCTGGATGTTGTTAGATATCTTTTGAAGCGTGGAGCTGACCAATCGATATTGAGCAACGATAACATATCGCCCTTGATGATAGCCACCGAAAAGGGAAACGACCGGGTTGTTAAGCTACTCAAAAATTATGAGAAAAAGAAAACAATAATAGATGTATTCCGCCGCTGGATATCTAGGTAGAAAAATGTGGAATTTCGACTTCATTGCAGCATGTGTCACTGTCACCATGTGGGACGATTACTCATGCATGAGAGTTATGACTCAGACCTTGATTCTGCATCTCGACCTCAGTATGGTAGAGACTTCACTAAAATCAAGAATCACGAAACAATTGCACATGTCTAGTTTGAAATTTCGTCTCTCGATGCTCGTTCAATATCCTACATCTTCAAGGTATCACTCAAGTTAAAATGTCGGCAACATCATTAGAAACCATTGCGAGTTATTTCCTCGAGCCGACAGGTGATCCAGCCAAATTTCCGGACAGTCTGGTCGCTCAGATCAAACATAGAATCGACCTCGTACGTGATCCTCTTCTCATACAAGTTATCATATCATATCATATTCTGTTCGACTCAGCAAACTAGCATTTTCTGATCACAATTGCCACTTTCTAACAGCCAAACAGGTAGACTTTTGGGCGATATCGCCATCTTCACATATCCTCGAAATTGGCTGCGGACAAGGTGATACCACGATCGTGCTCGCAGACAGAGTTGGTCCGCACGGTCATGTTGATGCTTTGGATCCTGGTGCACCGGATTATGGTATGTTTCTCCTCGTTTCATTTCCATCAACATTCCTACTTTATGCATCTCCCCTTAAATGTCAACTATTCGCCGGGTCTCACCAAATTGAGGTGGGGAAACCGCTCATGGCAAGCACGGGAATGATTTCCTATTTTATTATCTCAATGGGCAAGAGTTGGTCAATTGATTCACTACAGGTTCACCACAAACCCTCTCCTCCTCTCAGGCACAGATAAAGTCCACCCCAGTAGGGGACCGCATCACATTCCACAACGCCTTCCCTATCCCATTCCTCCATCAGCAATCCAAAACTCAAGCACCTCTCCAACCCAACCCTACCCAAACATTATCCAAACCCACTAAGAAATACACCCACATAATCCTCTCCCACTGCTCCTTCTACTTCTCTTCCCCCTCCGATCTTTTACAAGTCATCACCGAGTGCTTAAAATGGACCGACAAAATCTGTTTCGCAGAATGGAGTTTCCAAGTCCGACAAATCGAGATGCTACCCCATTTATTAAGTGTGCTTCTGCAAGCTACGCATTATGATCGAAATAGAGAGGGCGATGGGAATGTAAGATGCATTAGGAGTCCGGAGAGAGTGAAGGAGGTGTTTTTGCAAGCGGGGTGGAAAGTGGAGAGGGAGAGGTTGGAGGGGGTGGAGAGTGGAGTGAGAGATGGGGAGTGGGAGGTGGGGAATGTGAGGAGGTGGTTAAAGGGGAAAATGGAGGGGGAAGGAGAGGGTGAGAGTGGATTGGGATTACGGGCAATGTATGATGCTATGGAGACGAGCGTGCAGAATTTAGAAGGTGGAGTGAAAGGTGTTAGGTCGATGGATGTTTGGGCTGCTGTTTTCGTGCAGGATAGAGGAGTCGAGGTTAATTGAAGTCTTTTGATGGTATTTTGTATGCTCTGAATTGAATACCGATACAGGCAGAAGAAAAAGCAAGATGACTCGTTTTTCTTAATAAATTGTAAACTATCCTGGTGGCAACATCTCTCTTTGCTTCTTTATTCAAAATGTCCATTTACATGATGCGCCACAGCCATCTCATCTCCCTCGAACTCTCCACAAACAGGACAAACACTCATTGCTGATTTAAAACCCGCACTAGCGGCACTACCTGTATCAGGAATCTCTTCCCGACTCTCATCTTGATCTCCTTGGGCCAGTTCTTCACTTTCGCCTTCCACACCGAGACTAGCACCGCCCCTCTTTCCGCCTTTCTTCCCTTTACCCCTCCCTTTAACGACCACGTAATCCTCCAAACTAATTCCTGCGTCGGAGGCCGGTTCAGTTGTCTCATCCTGCCGGAAATCACCATATCTCCTATCCAAAAACCCATTCCCTCTTCCCCTCCTTCCCCTACCCCTCCCTGTACCCCCACTTTCCCCTCTCCCGCCCAAACCCCCCTCAACATCTCCACCAAACCCAAACCCTTCCCCCCTCGTGTCCTCACCATCACCGCTACCCCCTCCTCTATCCCACACCCCTCCCGTACCACCCTCTACCCCGCCTTCCCCCTCCCCCAAAACACCCTGCACCCTCCCCACCCTCCCGTCCCTCAGTCTAACCTTCACCCCCCTCGGATGCTCCCCTCTCGTTAGAATCTCCCCAACCACCCCCTGCACCTCCCTGCCCGTCCCCTGATCCTGCTTCAGCACAATCGATACACGTGTTACGCCCGGGTTCAGCAGTGTTATCGAGGGGACAGGATGGTATGCTGGACGGCTGTGGCCTCGACCACGCCCGCGACCACGATCTCTACCCCGGGATGTGATTTGATTCATATGGTATTGGGAGACTTGTGTTGATGGTCGGGTGGGTCAGGGATTCTGGTGGGAAATGATGGTGGATCTGGAGTTGGTAGTGCGCTTGTGGTTGCGTCATTCAAGAGAAAAAATGAGCCAAAAGATACTGTATGGTGGAGATAAAAATATATGTTGCACTTGCAATTGCGACAATATAATTATTCGATGGCCAAATTTATAGGTTGTGGATATGAAGAATGAAAGCAAAAGTGGTTGAAAGATTGGAGACTTCGCGAAAGGCACGTGATACTAGCATTTCTGTCAGGTGATTTGTTTACTATTTTGCGGGAATTCTGAGCAAGTGTGTGAGTTTTCTTCTAAAGTAATGGAATTTATTATATTACGGAAATATGATATAAATTATCATCAGATATTCTCATAAGGTAGGTCGTAAATCGTAATCTTTTGCTTCTCCCATTATACATAACGCCGCTCGTTGCCTTCATCTTGCAACGGATCATCATGTCATCATTCCTCTTATAGAGGCACCGCTGATCCACCTTCATATAAATGGAGTACTCACGCAGTTTAATCTTAGCTATTTAATAAGCAAATCGTCTATCACCCCCAACGATCTTCTTATTTCTCCAGCCGTAGTACATCCTCAAACCTACACAACCCACCGCCACGAAAAACAGTAGTCCGGCATTAACCCACTATCATCGCATTTTGATTAGCATACCAATCCTGAATACAGGAATATCAAGAAGGAAATACTCACATGACCCAACGGATAACCCTGTTTCGCTTGATCCGCCTTGTAGATCCAAACGCCCGCAATTTGTCCCGGCGCACCAACCGAGATATTCAAGGCAATAGCAAGACCAATACTAGCAGTGGAGAAGAGATTCGAAGACAGGAAACCGAGAAGAGGCGGGATGCAGGAGAATGCGCCGGAAGCGGCGACGATGAGGCAGCCGTAGCGGGAGGTGTAGGAGTGAGGTGGAAGGAGAGCGGATGCAGTGAAGCCGGCGGCGCCGACTGCGGCCATTACTGAGGAGTGGAGAGCACGGCTGGGGTATTGTTAGAGATTTGAGATTTAGGGACAGGATAGGGCGTTGATTTCGAGATAAGAGAGTGATAAGCTTACGCATTAAAGTGGTCGGCGGACCAGGAGACAAGGATTGTTACGACGTCTGGAAAGCAGTTAGTGTTGGATGAGCACAGTGATTGAAAGTGGCGAGGCTTACATGCAACAGCATAAGGAGGTACCGTCATCAATTGAGCCTCAAGGTTCTTGTAACCGAGGCCAGCTGTGATACTAGGCGTGAAGAGAGACAAACTTGAGAATGGTGTGGAAATACCGAAGTAGATCTTCACAGTATGTTAGCTTTAAACAATTAAACTAAGAGACGGAACTTACAGCATAATGAGCATACAGCCTCCATTCACAGAGAGTCTCCTTGGCTTCTCGCCAAGTCAAACCCTGATCATGACCTTTAGATCCCTCGCTAGCCAATCGACTAGTCGCAAGCTCTTTTTCTTCCGCTGACAACCACTTCACAGTCTCTGGATAGTCTGGAAGAAAGAAGAATACAAGAAAGGCGGATAAACATGAAGGTATTCCTTCAATAATGAATAGCCATCTCCAAGCGGACATTCCGTGAGTACCATTCATATGACCAACACCAAACGCAATGGCTCCTCCAAAGGCACCTGCAAGGGTGGCAGAGGCAAGAATGAATGCAACGCGAATAGAACGTTCAGATGTACGGTACCAGAAAGTAAGGTAGTACACTAGACCTGGGAATAGACCTATGATAATTGTCAGTGACTAAGTGCCAGAAAAGGTGCGGGGGATTATACCGGCTTCGAATGTTCCCAAAAGAAATCTAACTGCCGTGATTCCAGCAAAGTTATGAGTAAATCCCAGCCCAATGGTCATGATACCCCACGAAAACATGAGAAAAGAAATCCATTTGCTTGGACTGAGCTTTTTGAGGAAGTAGTTGGATGGTACTTCGAAGATCGCGTAGGCAATCAGGAACACCATAAGGGCAATTCTATGTAACGTTAGCGTAACTATTTTATGCAACGCTGACTTGTCCGACTTACACATATTGATAATTGGTCATGTGAGTATCCGAGAGCAAATCATTATGGGTGACCGCGTTGAGTGTTTTGGCATTTCCTGTCACGTATGAGTATCAATGATTTGAGAGACATTGGTGGCAATACGTACCAATATTGGACCGGTCGAGGTAACACAATAGATAGATACCAGCTGAAAGAGGTACAATTCGAAGATCTTGTTTCCATATCAATGCTTTCGTCCTTGCTGGATCTTCCTCTACCAGAGATACCACGTCTCTTGCTTGGTATCCCTATAAGCTGGTTAGATAAAAACAGATTCGTGATTCCAGGTATATCTTACCTCCTTTCCCTCTTCCGCGTCGGGAGGAAAAGCTTGACTCCCCATCTCTGCTAAGACAATATTTCCAGTACGTCAATTGATAATCTACGCTCAACACGGTGCAACAAATACTCAAATATATACACAAAACGCGAAGGAAAAGATGTGAAGAAGTTTACACCGCTATCATCATCACAAGTCCTCTAGACAAACTTTAGTCTATTCCCTAACCAGAAGTGGAGCGAAGCAAGCGGGGGAGGCTTTATCGAATTGATCGTCCAATCAATTATGTGTGATGCGAAATTGGTTATCGGTACGTGGTATTCGGAGTCCGGGGTAGAATTAAGTGTTATCGAGGACTAGCGTCGGATTTATGCAAAGAAGAAGTTCTTGCATAAAACATAAAACAAATGTCGTTGAGTCCTGGCTGGTGGCTGACAGGGAGTGGCTGTGAAAGAAGGACATTGACTTCTTGACATCAAACAGATGAGGTCCTGAAAATCCGGTGAAATGACTGCCGCCAATGTTGTTCTAGGGACGCAGGAACAGAGAGATTGACAAGGAAAATTGCTACACGTTTTCTGGGCGCAATTAGACGTCAAAATCGTAGCAAAATTTGAGGACAGAACCCCGCGTGACCTTAATACGACTAATCGAAGAAGTCATCCCTTCAATCCAACATGTCTACTCAAGACAGTCCTCTTTCCATCACTTCCAGCGTCGCGGGTATTCTAACCTTCGTAGCTGCCATTGCTGCAGCGATATACGCCCGCTTTACATATCTCCGGAATGCCGATAGCGAGTATTTCCAAGTGAAAGCTTCGCTCTCATGGTACAAGACAGAATCGGCTTGGCTTCATGATTTGGTCCATGCAGCTGATGGACCAAAAGCGCGTTCTGGAAATGAGATGGAGTATCAGATGTACGTGTTTGTGATGGAACAGCTGGGACAGCTCGAGGAGAGACTACTGGAATTGGTTACTGAGACGGAAATCTCTGCTAGCAAGGAGGGGTCGAGAAGATGGACTTTTGTGCCAAGGGGAATAGCGTCAAGGGGAGGCGTGGCTATGTCATGGCTTGCTGTTCGGACGAAAGCTTTGGAGTTGGTCAGACAGAGAGATGCCCTGGGTGCTAGAGTTTTGTTTTCACAAATGAGTATGATGTCTTCGTAAGTAGTGTGAGATCATTGTCCTGCTGACCAAGAATTAACATGCTTAGACGAGTTCGCGATCAAGAATCACGAGCTAAGGAGCAGGAAGATGTCAATAGGGAAAGACTTGATCGTCTTGAGAGGATGGTTTATTCTCAGCATGAGAAGCTGGATCGATTGGAATCGCTGGTATACCGGTTGATGCATCGCACTCGACTTGCTTCTGAAACAGAGCTTCGGCCTAGGGACGACGTGACTGACAAATACGATTTCTTTACTGTTCGCGAGAGACGAAAGTCTTTACCAGCTACGAGCAGTACAGCCTCATAGTTTGCGATCATGTATTATTACGCAGGAAAATGGCCTCACAATTAGTTTAATTGATAGGGAAACTCCCGGAGCCAGGACATGCCGGATACATGTCGCGATCCAGGACAAAATCTAAATTTGACATATCGAACAGCTACAGGAAAGCAAATCCATTCAACTTGAGATACGCAAGACATATCAACGCGCTCGGCACTGCCAAAAGAATATGCAGTTCGATAACCGACCATATCCAAAGACACCCTATCGGCGGCGCTCGCTTCATCACAGCAAAATATCCATGTTCATTGGTAGCATATATGAGATAGCATCCAGCGCAGATGCTGACCGTAAAGAAGAATAATGAATGTACGATAGAGTGTATCCGAGGAGGAAGTCGTGGCAGTATTCCCGAAGGTTCTCGATGCGGGTGAAGTGTGTATATCAGAAGCCAGATAACTAATATTGTCCGTCAGCCAGCCAGCTCGCACTGCATCGACGAGAAAATGTAACCAAACATACCTGGAAATGCCTGCGCAGTCCGCACAACGAGCTCCCTCCAGACCAATTCCACGGCGTATTGATGGGTGACCAGTACATCTAACGTGAAATGTAGCATCGTAAGGCTGACAGTCCAGAAGATAGAATCGCCCAACCTCCCAATCAGTATTTCTTCATTTTCTGCGTCCAGCTCCGCTTGTCGATCCTGTTGTGCCTTGGCTAATCCGCGTTTCTGCGCGATCTCGACCAACGTTTCGACTGAGGGGTCGGGACCGGATCTGTCTGGTTGTTTGAGCTTCAATTTGGGTTCTTTTTCTTTTCGTTGTCGTGCCATAATGTCTAGTATTCAACGAATTATCTGGTGTGTTATATCCATTAACACCTGACGGCTTGACTCAATTGCCGTAAGAAAGTATCCGTTTTTTTGTTGTGTGTTGCCAAATTTGCAAAATATTGAGATGTGAGGTAGCCTTAAGTCTGACAGCAGTGCGATAGGCTTAAGATCCCTGAATTTATGTTGGCCTAGCCTAGCTTAACCCCTGAATAGTAAGTAGATAGCGCAAGGCTATAACGGAAATAACTCTCCTCTCGATTGCTTCCTTGTAAAGTAGACAAAATAACATAAAATCAAAATTACATAAAATCAAAATTACATAAAATCAAAATTACATAAAATCAAAATATAAAAAAATAATATAAAATAACATAAAATTACAAAATCACGACATGACCTTCGCAGCGGGTATTTTGCGATACCTCTCTACTCTTTATTGAACGGGACTCAGAGCTTAAAAGTAACCCTGGACTATATAGCCACAGTGCTCATAAACAGTAATAATACGCTCTTCTGGGTACCGACGCTCCCAATATCTCAATCACAAATCTAGCCATACAGCAAACGCATTTCAACTTCCCAAACATTCTTCCCCAACCTGAATTGTGTTCTGTGTCCCATCGTTCATTTCTCGTTATCCCAATATGACACCACCCTGTCTCTCCCAAGTAGTGACATAGCCAGCCACGTAGCACAATACATCCGCGAAAACGAGCGCAGGAAACAAGAAGAGAACGAAGTAGTAAAGGCCCCCAAGTGAGTCCAATGCGCCGCTGAAGACATAGGCGCTGACAGAGCCCCAAACGAAAAGCAGAAAAACGATAACGAAGTCGAAGCCTTGTCGTCCCACCCTAGAACACACAATTGATTGTTAATCCGCTGCGCAATGTAAAAACACAGTCCACTCCAAACGCATTCTTTTCTCTACCGTAGAAAACACGAAATATATACCCGCAGACTATAAAGAAAGAATTTTTCTTTCTTTCTTTTTTTTCTTTTTTTTTTTAAAAAAAAAAACCACTTACGTAAATTTCCAAACCTTCCTCTCCCCTCTCATCACATCCAGTCTGTGCAATCCCACGCCCATACACCATAGATTAAATAAACTGAGTATACCTCCCAAGATTAACCCTACCACGCCAGGAAACGCAGAGAAGCTATAATAAAAACTGAGAGGGAGATGCATGACAAGAGCCAGCACGCAGAAGATCTTACGCACCAGCGCGCCTCTGGACGAACTGGAGAAATTCCACGCCCGGAGCCATCGCAGGAAGGTTTGGCCGTCGGAGGTCGTCGAATCGGGAAGGCCGATATTTATCCCGCCCCAGGAGGTGCGCGTGTAGGTGAGGATGCCGACCATGATTTCGTCGCGCGAGTGAGGTTGATGATGTTTCTGGAGAAGAAGAGTAGGACGGGAGCGGCGAGAGGATAGGAATGTGAGTCGGGGCCTGTGGAGGATTTTATTCTATTCTCTTGACATAATTGCTGTTAGAATGCGGCGCAGCCTCATCGGTTGCTTGCCTGATTGAGATGCCGTATCCGTGTTGGATTTTGTGCCTTGAGCAGGGAATAGATAATGTGGGTCAATTTAAGGGATTGTCGCGCGATGGGAAGGGTCCGGAATGTGGCCCAAGTTTGGTAGCGCACCATCTTCATTGAAGATCTTTTGCACGAACACCATCGGCACCAATGAAGATAAAATGATATCGGATGATTAGAAAGCAGATCCTCGGAGCAAGCTAAGAAAGACGTTTTGATCGAAACATGTCACGTGGTATCTCTTCTAGTGACTGAATTAATCACTTGGTTCTTCCTAACGTTATCATGTCACGGAATTTGGATAGTGGTGATCTTCATCCACATGATAGCAGTCCCATCCCTTTCCCATGACACCCAGCCAGGAGCCTCTCAAATATCATTTGAGAAGCCGGCCTATATACTTATCAAATCCAGATCGGAACAAATTACAATAAATATCATACGCAGCAAGTGGTGGAAGGGTAGCTAACGCGAGAATAAGCGAGATAGGGGTAAATGTCCTACTCACACCAAAAGTTGAAACGCGCATTGCACAGCTTTGTATCCGATGTAAATAAATGTGGAAGTTGTATAAGTCGTTGTAATTACTCATAAACATAATGAGTTTATCCTTCGTGGGTTCTGGATCCTGTTCTATCCAGCATCGCGATTGGCAGTGTTAAATGACCTTGCATTGTGGTTGCTGTCTCACAGTATAAATTTTCATCTAATTCAATTCACTACAGTGAGTATAGTGCAAGCTCATCATTCATGGTTCAGATTGTCCAGCATCGAAATTGAATCTTCGACGGTGTTCGGATGAACTGGCACCATATCATGAAACCGTGACGGCACAAGTCTCGTGTAGCTCTGGGTGGGGTATTCGTATTATATTAAGACTTACCATACTAAGCGGTATGAGATCCCATCAAGTTCTTTGATTAATCACCATTCGGACAGTCTCGTCTTGGGTGTCTGTCGTACAGTCCGATCGACTAGTAATCGTTTCGAAGAAAATATTACCAACTTGTGTACTTACTTGATTAGACGAGACGAGGGACCGAAATCTCCTGAAGTACTTTGGGAATTGTGTGAGCACTTTTTAGTTATTTTTTGTAGATACTAACGTATGACCCCACTTAATGGATCACCCCATTTAAATGGATCACTTTGCACCATATCACAACATCAATATCAAATCATTAAATAATCAACAATTAACGATGG
The DNA here is from genome assembly GCA_001465935.1 of Clarireedia homoeocarpa. Taxonomy (NCBI): domain Eukaryota; kingdom Fungi; phylum Ascomycota; class Leotiomycetes; order Helotiales; family Rutstroemiaceae; genus Clarireedia; species Clarireedia homoeocarpa. The sequence goes on along the minus strand of LNKV01000048.1, from coordinate 63,506 downwards.
AATCCCTTCCAAAAGAGTCTAGAATCCAACTTGCGATCCAGGCGATTGAAGCCCGTGATAAATTAAGCCGCCGGCAGGCTGCACGTATATACGATGTGCCATATGCGACCCTGTCCCGTAGAATAGCTGGCCAACCCACCTACGCCGACGACAATATCAGGCATCGTCGGTTGACTCTATCCGAAGAGGATACAATAGTCCAATATATACTTGATCTCGATACAAGAGGGTTTCCTCCAACCCTCGCTGCTGTCGCCGATATAGCTGATTATATCCTCATCGTAAGGGGAGAAAAGCGTATCGGAAAGCACTGGGTTCAACGATTCGTAAAGCGATGTACAGAGTTTAAAGTATATCGTACACGTGTTTATGATTTCCAGAGAGCCCTTAATGAAGATCCTGAGCTTATAACCAAGTAGTTTGAGCTATATAGGAGCGTACGGGAGGAATATAGGATCGTCGACGCAGATATATAGAACTTCGATGAGACGGGCTTTATAATGGGTATTATCCATTCCTATATGGTAGTTACAAGAGCAGATCGACAGGGGAGGGCTAAGAAGATTCAGCCTAGCGATCGAGAATAGGTTACGGTCATTGTTGCTGCAAGTGCAACTGGGGAGATTATACCTCCTTACATACTAACTAAAGGGGTAATCGTATATAAGCCCTGGTTTAGTACAACGAACTGGCCTGATAGATAGCCGATTAAACCTACAGATAATAGTTGGACGAATAATGAGACCGATGTTGATTGGATTAAACACTTCGATCAGCATACTAAGGATTGTACACAAGGGCAATAGCGGCTACTCATCGTCGATGGCCATGAGAGTTATAACTCGGTTGCATTTCAAGAATACTGCTACGAAAATCGAATCAAGGTCATCTGCCTACCTCCGCATTCGTCCCATTTGACGCAGCCTGCAGATATTGGGCTTTTTAATGCCTTAAAGATAGTATATAGCCGCCAGCTTGAGGAGCTTATGATAGTCAATATTACATATATTGATAAAGCCGACTTCTTTACTATATTCCAGCCCGCTTTTAAGGCAGCGATTACAGCTAAGAATACAAAAGGTGGATTCGAAGGTGCTGGATTAGTCCCTTTTGATCCTGATCGAGTTATTTCTAAGCTGGATATCCGTATTCGTACACCATCACCTACTTGCGGCTCATCACCACCATGGTCATCCCACACCCCTCATAATCCAAAGGAGGCAATAGCCCAAAGGGATCTTATTAAAGATCTAATTAGTCGCCATCAGGGTAGCTCTCCTACACCCATTTTACAGTCACTCGAAGCTCTCGCAAAGGCAACTGCGGCCATGGCTAATGAAGTGGTACTTTTGCATGCCGACAATAAACGATTACGACAGTCTAATCATAACTTAAGCAGACGTCGCAAGGCTCCAAGGATCGAATTAAAGCGAAGGGAAGAGTGTACAGCAGAGGAAGCTAGAAAAATAATGGCCCGTAAAGACCTTGATGCCGCGATTCAAGCCAATAATCACCCAGAAGGGGGGGGGACCGAAGGAGATGGCCCAAATCAACCACGCTGTAGCATGTGCCAGCAACCCGGGCATAATAAAAGAACTTGCCCAAATCGTCTTATAGACCCTGCTTTAGTTACTTCTACATAGATTTATTTAATTTAAATAGTTGTTGTGGTTTATTTATCAATTGTAGTGCAAAAGGGGTAAAAGTGATCCATTTAAATGGGGTGATCCATTAAGTGGGGTCATACGTTAACTTACTCGTAGTCTTTTCCGACCCCACCTTTTTCCGACCCCACCTAAACACCCCTTGTTCTCTCTCGGATCTGTACAACGTACCACTAGTAATACATCTATTTCAAGAGGATAAAGCTTGCGATCGGGCATGGGCAGTATATGAAATAAAGTCGAATCCTACAAAGAACCGTCAACCGCTTACTTATGCCTTTGGTTATTCACCTGACAAACTTCTCACGGACTACTGTATTGCTCTCAATCAATGCAACCCTCAACGGATTATATAGTTCCAAGTAATCTATCTTCAATGAAAATCTTTCTATTCGTTAATCCGATAGATAAACGTGATATTCAAAAACAAAATATCGAAGTCGAGATTGAAAGAGGCTTAATTTTGGGTGAGCATTGTTTAGACAAATCGCCGTAAGAATCGTGTGCATAGCTTTATTCCTTCTTTCCTAATTGCAGTTGTAATAGTAGACTCTCAGTTTTCAGATAGAGGATTTAGATTTCTCTGCAAAGGAATTGTTTAGTAATTAAAGTGCGATGGGATGCAGTCAGTAGGATATGTGTTTATTTACATGACTGAGAGACAGTAGATGAGGGGTGAAATCTAGTGGTAGGGAGCATGAACAACTATTAGTAGGGCAACAACGGATTTAGAATGCGGAAACTTCAATCGCTCCTTATGATATCACTATCAATTAATGGACGGCATTTTGGTGGAATGTTGTATTCTCTATATAGCTTTCTGTGACGTTTGCATGTTGAATGCTTTTCAATAAGAAATAAAAAGACGATTCACTCTCATTACCACCAGAATGCCATCTCAAAACGAAACAACCCAACGAAAGGTACAAACAAGAGAAAAGAAACATTAGTAGTCGCTCAACACTAGACATGAAGAAACATAAGTAACGAATGAACCCAAGTCCCCAAGTGTGTTCAATGTAAACTTTCAAGATCAAACAGAAGACAACTCTTACATCTAAGCCGCTACTTTTGAAGCGCAAAGAAGTAATTCGAAAGACTTCTGATCCCATAAGAGAAGAGCTAAGAGAGTAGGTTTGAATGGCTTTCAGAAGTATCGATCCGCAGTGGCATCGATTCCGCAGAGGTATCGCTGCTCCACCCGCGTCAAAGACTGGAAGCATTGCCGCGACGGCGGGGATAGGCTACCTCGACTACATCAAAGTCCTCAAAAACCCGCAGACCCGGAAGCGCGGCTAGCATCGGATCATTCCTTGCTAGCAATGAAGCTGAATTCTGCGGATCGCATACCGTACAAGCGTGCCATTGTATTTTCTCTGACACGCTGTAAACAGTTTTGTTTCCACCTCCATTAACTTCAGCGACCCAATAGCCCAGTGATGGTATTCCATGGCAATTTACAAGATGGTTTATTAATAAAATTTTAGACCAGTGCTCATCTATCATCTCTGCACAAGCTCCAAGCGAGCAGGAGTAGGATGCCAGGTACCCATCATCAGCATAGTTAGAGTGATATTTGCTGAAATGGGCCGAAATCTCCTTGCGAGAGGTAAACTCAGCCACGGAAACGCAGTGATGATATGGACAAATGGCATCGTTTAGATGCTGCGTTTCCCGAATGTGTTGTAGCCATTTGTCTTTGCGTGCAAATCTTTTTGTTTCGGATTCACAAGTCGGGTAAGGACACACATAAGGACGATTGGTTGAATGTATGGTGTCTATGTGACGCTGAAGATCCGAGCGATTTCGGAACGGCTTTTTGTGGGAACATCGAGGCACTGAGCATAATAGAGGCTTCAAATGAATGTTGTTCAGATGGTGTTGATACGACTTAGACGTTTTGAAGGTGGTCTTGGTTTTACAGCCTTCCCATGTGCAACGGGAAGGTGCATTGAATGGCATCATACTCTCATGGGACCCCAGATGTCCTCTATTGTTTTGCCCCGTTAGCGTACTTGGCTTTTTTTTTAACTCACCGATCCTTGTTGTTGTTCTGCAATGGCCCTTGATCCACCGGACCACTCCCTGCGACAGCATCATCCCATATGGCGCCATAGTTTGTAAAGCCCAACATCAAATCGTCATTGGTCTGCGCGACCTCGCCCGCATCCAGAGGTGGTTGTGGATTGGCTTCCAGATATGCATGTATCTCTTCGATTGTCTTGGCGTCGAGCTTGGCCCAATCGATGTCCATGTCTGAAGCCATTTCAGGCAAGCTGAAAAAGTGAAGCTGACTAGCGAGGGCGTTCTCGGTAGGATAAATTCAGGGCGAATTTTGAGGCTCTTGGAGTCAGTGAATTTGGTAGTACGAAGGGTGAGTCGGAGAAAAGTGCAAAATTTGCTGCGAAAAGAGAGAGCAAAGAGGTTGGGGGAATGGATTGATTATATGTTCCTGGGCTCAAAAGCCAGGGTCGTAGCAGGGCACTCAGGAAGCAACATACCTTGCTCAGTCTGTATCTGGAAACCCATGAAAACAGGTAGGGCACAATTCATGTTCTATGGAGAACTCTCGGTCAAAGCATACCATTGAATTAATTCATGATCACCTAGATCTCTTCTCACTGGCTTCCCTAACCATCCTTCCTTTCCTACTCCTCGAGATACTTCTTCTCTGTATCGCACCCTTGAACCACCACGCAATCATATCTCTCATCATAAAACAAATAACCGCAAATGCGACCGGCAAGGCTATCTTCCAGAAATAACTCTCGTTGTTTTCGATACTCGGCATATCCGTGAAATTCATACCAAAATATCCTGTCAGGAAAGATAGGGGGAGGAAAATAATGGTAATAATTGTGAGTTGTTTCATCGACTCATTTTGGTAGGCGGAAATGGTGTTGAAGATCAAATCGATCATACCATCCGCGTTTCGACGCAACATATCGAGTGAGTCGGTAATCAAAACGATATGATCCTCAACATCGCCAAGATACGTTTGTGCCATGGGACTTATTTTGACAACCGAAGTGGCTTTCGCCATGTCGCCCCGCGAGCTACCTTCTCTTCCAATGTTCTTGTGGTCGCGAAGAGAGCTTATAAGGCTGGCGATAGGATTTATAAAATTACGTAATGTCGTGATTTCACTTGTAACAATGTACAAACTTGTTGTATGCTGGATACTTGGATTAGTGAGGACGTCGAGCTCCAATGAGCCTATTGCATCTTGGTATGCAAATGTAACAGGTATAGCAAGATCTATAATAGCATCGATGATGGCCTGCATCAACATCGATGCGTCACATGACTTTCTGAGAATAGTGTCTGGCGTACCCAATCTATGAAGGATAGGAGTCTCGACATCGTCAGCAGACGATTCGAAAAATGATATCACAGTATTGTCTATAAGAGTTAGTCAGATAACAAAGATGTAGAATAGGAGCTTACCAGCTGTCAAAAATATTGAGACCTGCTCGGCGCTGACAGCCAAACTTTGTTGTGTCAAGGGTGAGTGTTTTTCCATGTATGCCATTCGTTCTTGGTTTGGACCACCATGGTATCTTTGCAGTGTCCTCAACTTCTGCACCGGTGCACCTTTCACTCCATCAGTATGCGCGGTAACGAACCCATCGGTAGGATCATGAACTCTAGCAGCAGATTTGAGGCTTTGCTGTTTAACTTTCTTCTTTGGTGCTTCCCAACGTTTCCGCAAGTTGTGCAGCATCTTCCGATACGGTCCCCTTTGTGCGCGACTGAAAGTTTCGATACTTCGATCATCATCGCTGCCGGAATCACTCTCATCATCAGGATGTATGTGGACAAGTTTTTGGAGGGTCATAACAACATATGTATGGTCCGTATACCTAAATGGCGTTAGAAGATTAAATCAAATTCCGTCTGCGCAACTCACCAATCCGCCTTAGTCCTGTTATTCACATTGACCATGTCCTCGATCGCCAACCTATGTAACTTCTTAGACTTTCCTACCGCTTGTATCACATCCCAACTCAGCCCATTGATATTTATCCATCGGCACTTGATCCACTTCTCCTGCTCTAATTCCAAGAAATCCACCAGTTCGGCATTGTCGAATTCTCGCATTACCATATTATCCTCACTAAAATCCACCACCTTTATCTGACACTCCTCATGTAACAATGGAGCCGTGGAACGTCCGCCATCTGGCTTCAAAGGATCGAGACCCGGTTCTTGTCCAGGATGCCATTCAGGCCGTCGTCGTGGTGCGATATCAACTGTGCGGAAGGTATTCGAGCGTGTTGTACGCCTGCGCAAACTTGGAGAAGGGCCGCGCTTGGAGGATGATGAAGAGAGATTGGTTTGAATAGGATGAAGCTCGTCTGCAACACTCCAAGATTAGAATTGTACAGATAATCGCGCCAGCTCGGGTCGGTGTACTACCAGAGCACATCCTCAATACTTACGAGCAGGAGCAGTAGGTAGACTCTCCAAATCAAATCCCACATTTCTCGTCGGCGAACTGACCGGCGACGGAGAGAAATCTCGCCGATCGGGTTCAGACATCTTCCTTCATTAAATTCTTTACAGCGCCAAAGATGTACTCCTTTAGGATAAAATTAAATCGAGATTTAAACTTTCGCGGATTTCTATTTTCAGTCTGCGCAAATATTCCTGGGGTATTATGTAAGCAAACTTCAAAGCGCCTCGCGAGAATGAAATACACGATGCGCAAAATGACGATGAGCTGTAAGATTACAAAAAGAGAGTGGAATTGATGATGTCAATTGACGGTGGAGACTCGGGAGGCTTTTTGGCGGAAATCAAGCTTTGCCAAGACAAGCGGAAAAGCCCGCTTTTCGAACGAATACACATCTTACTGGAATTCTTCGTACTACCATATTTATTCCATCACGTGAACATCAAAATCCTGCACTCAATATCGCGTTTTCACGTGTACCTAGCGCGATCACTTTCCAGCTTAGTTACATATGCCCTAAAATAGCCTACTTGCTTCCTAGTGGTCCAAGCACCGCACCTTCACTTCCTCACTTCCAAATATAAAATTCACTTCCCCAATTCACCATCACCATCACCATCACCATCATCGTCACCGTCACCATCACACATTCCCTCACATTACCTCATACAGTACACATAACACTACACTGGCCAGCACCCGCACAAAGCCATCCATCGCCACTGCTCCCAAATGACGAACACGAAGCGATTACCAATTCTTTCTCCACAGCAGCGTCCGCCCTCGCCTACAAGTACTTTACTTACTCATGTCATTATGACTGCACAGCCCAGCCCCAATTTCCCCTCTCCCACTATCGCCAACCCCAACGAGGCTGCCTACTCAGCCTCTCTTGTCCTTATTTTTCATCTGCCATAACTTACTCCGTACAGTACAAAATACAATGTAACATGATTTTAGCCGCCCAAGTGGAGCCGAGCGTCACATCCGTGAGCCAATGATACCCTGCGGATGCGACGCGATCCCCACGGCACGGGTATCGTGTTGCTGGGGTAGGGGAGGGAGGCCTGGCTGGTACTGTAAAGAGTAGAAAATGTAGGGGAAAGGTATTGTAGGTACTGTACTGATCGTGCCTTGTTGGGGCAGTGGTGTGATGTAAATTTTCCGTGTGGTTCGTGCGATGATGGGTGGAGATCATGTTCTTTTTGGTTTTATAGTGATTACTCGTACGGAGAGAGAGGAGCTTAGGTAATTTAGAAGGTTCATGCGGTGATGGGTTGGGTTTGATGGTTGACGGGGATGGCTCCAAATTGTAAGGTAAGCAAGAGGTAGGGTAAGGCTTCACCAGAACAGAACAGAGGAATGGCATTGCGATATCACCAAGTGGTCGTTTATTGGGTGTTCACAAATATCACGGGAAAAGGAAAAAGGATCAAGAATTTCGGTGTGAAAAAATTATGTGTTTATCATTTTCGTATGTTTTTGCAAATTATTCATATTCCTTCCATTGTTTCATCAATCATGCCATTCCGTCCATCATTCCTATCCATTTACACCACACCACACCACACCACATCACATCACATCCTCCCTTGATCCCTCCTCCTATCCTCGCCATAATATTCCTCGACTGAAACAATCCTCAACTGCGACGCCGTACCAATCTCAAACGGCCACTTCACCTCAAACGGTGACACCACATCCAAATCCACCCGCATCACCTGATTCACCCTCTCCTTCTCACGCGGCGAAGGTGTCATCCTCCACGCCATCTTGATATCCCTTTCTATCCGCATCTTCATCTGGATATCCCTTTCTAACCGTATCTCCATCTCCATCTCCATCTCCATCTCATCCCCGGACTCCGACTCCGACGCCGAATCATCCACCGGCCTCAGCAACGGCGATCGCGACGCCGGACTCGGGCATGGCGAGTCCCCTCGTCTCCTTCGTGCTGCTTCCCCGGATGCTTTTAGTATCTCAAAGTCGATAGAGGAGGTACGTTTGAGTGGTCGGTGGGAGCGTGCGTGTTGAGCGGATTCGCCGAGGCGCATGAAGCAGTCCATGTCGGTTATGGAGATTATGGGACCGCCGCCAATGACGGCTTGGGGTGGTTGTGGGTTGGTCAACATATTTTTTTATTTTTTTTGGTTGTGTGGTGATTTGGGATTAGGGTAGGCCGGGTGTGGTGGTGGTCTCGTAGACTCGGCCGGATCGTTGAGCTGAGTGATCAATCGATTCCGTGTGGTATTGTTGGTTAGGTATCTTCTTGAGTGTGCAGTGTAGTGTAGTGTAGTTTGTTCTTTCTCGTTGTCGGGAATGTAAAAGCAATGGTCGTGAAAGAAGTCGAATGTAGCAGGGGTATCTTCAGTAAAAGTCGCAAAGTGGATAGAGATCGTGGGTATCAATAATTCGAAAAGTCGAGAAGAAAAAAAGTGTAGTTAATGATAGTATCGAAATGCGTAAAGCAGAAAAACGAGTGCTCTGCCTTGGAAGATTGTTTGGTAATATCGTGGTTGTATGAGGATATAAGAAAAAACAAACCAAAGCAAACAGAAACGAGGATGAATCAGATCCTTATACCTAGGCCCCGACCCAATGCATATTCCTCCATGTCGCGAATCCTTTTCTCTCGAGCTGCCCTGTCCAGCGCTTAAAGAGAATAAGAGAAGGAAAAGGAAAATGTCTTAGACCGTACGATCCCCCTCCCCACTTCGCGCTTCGCTGCTTGCTTGCTTGCTTGCTCGCTGTGTCGTAAGGCTGTCTTCATTACCGTACAGTTCTGTGCGAAGGACTGTACACCGTCTATCTGCCGTTCCCATAAAAAGCCACACCAACCCAACCAACGTCCAGCATGAAAAGTGGACCCCAGCAACGCAGCCAAGAGCGAATGCGAGAATCACCAAGCAAACGCCCCCATAAATTTAGACGCAAAAGCTCCGCGTAAAATAACAAAATGAAACGAGCAAGGGGTTGCAACCGGCTTAAGCGAAGGGCTGTGTGCTCATTTTCCTCATGTCCTGGTGTTTTTTCACTTTTGCGCCGGTAGCGCAGGGGGGGGGGGGGATGTGCGGTGTGTGTTGCGAGCCGGCCAGAAAATTCTACGATTGGCCCATTTCGCGTGTGTGCGGGCGGCAAAATAACGTGCAAATGTCGCTGAGATTGGCGTGGGAGATTGGAGGCCGGCAGGGTTTGAGACGGTTTTAGATCATTCTATTACGCTTTGGGATGGAATGCGCCGCGAAGGAAACACACAGACGGACGGATGCATCTGTGGGCGGAAACGGGTTTGTATGTACGTAACTTCGTGGGTGAGAATACTTGAGCCGTCCATACCAACGAAGGGTACTGTCTGTGTGTAAGACTACGAGAACTATGTCGTATGTCGTACACAAACACAAACGTTAGGCCGGGTTAGCTAAGATCGCAAGTAAAAAAGCTGCAGGGGAACTGCAGGGGAACAGCAGACGTAATAGATGCAACTGCCGCGTTCATTCGTTCCCTAAACGAGCTAGGAATGCGAGAGACGAAACAAAATCTTGGTGAGCCTAGACTAGTCAGTCAGTCAGTCAGTCAGTCAGCCAGTCAGTCAGCCAGTCGTCATTCTCGTCATTCTCGTCAAACACGTAAAAAACCAACAAAATATACAGTCATCAGAACAGCATACAAACAGCTCGCACGCCGGACACAGTTTTAGGAAGTAGTCTGTCTGATCAATCCTCCCTTTTTTTTCTGCTGCTGCCTCTGCATTGATTGGGTACCTACCTACCTCCCTGCCTCGCCCCCTATCCATGAAAGGAAAGGGCTACTACATACAGGTCGGTCGACCCAGCAGGTCAGCTCGCAGGCGTGAAAGTCGGTGACCGTTGACACGACCACCCGACCGCTTCGAAAAAAAAGAAGGAGAAATGTTCTATTCCCGAACATTCCTTTATCCAGCCAATCTGTCAACCTGTCACACCGTCTAGTCTACAAATCGGGGTGCATGTACAGAGAAGCACTGCATTACGAAATCAATTGCTTGATTGATTGCTTACTTGCTTGTTTGCTTGCTTGATTGCTTGATTGCCTGCTTGATTTCTTGCTTGCTTGCTTGCTTGATAGGTCTGTTATTTCTAGCCTGAGACGAAACAAGCCAAGAGAAGACGGCATGAAACGAAACGGGAATATTTTTATCTTCAAGTATTTTGGTTCTTCATGACTAATTAGTTCTACCATGTCTAATTTGTGTTGGTGAAATTAACAAATCAGTGCATAAAATATAAATACTCGGATATTGCCCCAAGGTTCTAAGGTTATGCTCAAGCAATTAACTAGTCGCCGTTTTGCCGAGTAATTACAGGAATGGGAGTGGTCATGGTCGTGTTCATGGTCATGGCAATGGCAACGGCAATGGTCATGGCAATGGTCATGGCAATGGTCATGGCAATGGTAATGGTAATGGTCATGTTCACGGTCATGCTCATGGCAATGGTAATGGTATAGTAAGACCCAGCGATTCCTTTTAGTCAATAGCCACGTGTATCGACAGACATGCCATGCCATGCCATGCCGTGACATCTATCCCGCGTGGCATCGCATCGCATCGCATCGCATTGCATCATCCTTCGAACAAAAGAAGCTCTCCGGTCATGTCATGTCATGTCATCTCATCTTGGGTATATAGGATTTTCATCACAGCCCTCCGTTCCTAGCCTCCACATTAGCTGGGGTCCCCACTCTTGTGCATCGCATCCTTATGCATGCATAGTTCTACCGTGCGATCGATACGCAAGCTGCTACATGGAGCGATAAGTGGGTATGGAAATGCTCCCCCCCGCAAAACGTTGGTTTTCTTTATGACTGAGAGGATTCTCGTCTTCCTTCCTTCCTTTGAGATTCTTTTTTCGATAGCTTGCGACGGTATACTGTCCGTATAGTCGCTCATATTTTACGTTTTCTTACGGGTGAGTTGAGCACGTAAAGTTTTTATGCAGGTGCCGTTTATGATGATGGATGGCTCAAGACGTTTGTTTGGCTCGGGCCTGGAACCCCCACGAGATAGGTACTGGTACTGGTACTGGTACTGCAGCTGAATGGATGTATGAGTCTGACCCTATTCTATGCGCGTTGAAAGATCCTACTGTTTCAGAACCCGAAGCATGTCGTGGGGATAGCCGGTACGGGTTGCGGGCCGGCCGGTCACCAATTGGTGCTGACCATGTGGTCGGTTTTGTGGATTGATTGTGGGCGCAGTTGGTGCTTCTATCTGTCGGTGTCAATTAGGGGGGGATTCTAGACTGCTCGGTGTGCATTCTACAGTGCCATGCCAACTTCGTCTTACCCCCGAAGACGGCGAACTTTGTGGCAATGGACTTTGAGGCAATTATGATTGAGGCGGTCAAACATCAATGCTGTTCGTCGCGATGAGCGGTACAGGGTGGAATCATGTGCTACTGGGGGGAATCGAAACGAGCACGTTTTTCACATGCAAATGTAGTGTGTAGCGCCGGAACTGTCACCCGAGAGATGCATCCATGCTAATCGGTGAGTACCTGCAGCTGCGATATCTACCCCTCATGCACTATCTACCACAAACAAATTAATATCCGCAATGTTGATGGCCAAATAGAATTCAACAACTCCGACTCAACACACGAGTTTCTCCTTGGACCCGGGGCTGCTGTACCTGGTTTGCTTGAGAAACACTGCTCACGTGCGCCAAGCCTTCATATCTGACGGAACGCCCGTAAGCATCCAAGCTGAGGCTCGCGGCTCGGAAACTTTCAGATCCGATCTTGAACGGCTCTCGATCCTATGCCGTATATGATATCTGATGTGATATATTGGTTTCCAGAACCCAAGCGAGTCCCGAGACGTGGATGATACGGGTCCTGCAGCTCTTGGTCGTTTCACCGAGTGAGTGAATTTTGCTCGTACGACACCCTAGAAATCGATGAATGTCACAGTGACACGTCGATCAGGTGGAGACGAGGGATTCATCATGTGGAGACTGCTTCGTTGTAGCTATGCTGTGCTGTCTTTTACTGTAGGGCTGGGTCTGAGTAGGTGGCTGATGGATGTGTTGTTGGTTTTTTGTAGGATTTGGTCAGCTTACATAGTGGTAAGCATGCGGTTTTCGTTGACGTAGTTCGCGAGAATGCTTATTTTGTTCTTTTTGTTCTCGAACCAAGTGGTTGCTGATGTGATTGTATCTGTATGTCAATTGTTCTCGCCGATATCAGATGCTCAGCCGTGGAGATGATTGAGTCGAAGTGTTTTTGTTGAATTGTTGAGAACATAATCGACTAGAAACTGATTTGATAGGGAGTACATATTTTCAATGTTGAAAGAACCCTAAGTATGCGAAGTATCGCGACTTGCATTTTGGAAATGAGGGAGATAGCTGCATGTGGGTCGTCTTCGCCCGGTGTTGTCCGGGTCTACAGCGGCCAGTTATTTCCTGTGATAAGTTCAATCTTCCCATCTATTATACGTCCTTCACTTGCTTGGTATGCCAAGAAGATCCATTATTGCTGATGCAGAAGTATTTTGCATGGGAGGTTCTCATCGGTGGTGGCAATAGTGATAATCTGTGGAAGATCATCAACATAATAGTAGAGTAAGTAGTCTGACCAAGACCACTTCCGCCTCATGGTAGATAATGACTTAACGAATACCCTCACGCTAACCACACACCTTCCGAAACGGTAGATCTATTGCTAGCTTATCAGTTCCTTAGGATGAAATAACATTTGTTCCAAAACCACGGTTAGAAATATCTGGTGTCTAGTGTGAGGAATGTCGAAACGACCAGATATATTATACTCATTGTAACTAATGGTACTCATATTCGTGGATGTAAAGTCATGAGGCTGAAAACGAAAATACCAACCATTGATTTGAGCGTATCGGATGAACTCCTTCGATGATGGACATTAAGGTAAAGTCTGTACTAGACACTCCGGAAATATATTAGTTCCCGTTTGGCCCGGTGATCATCCCGTCTCCCCAACTTTCATTCTACCCCGCGATTTCCACCCATTTCCATAAATATCTATGCCCATACAAACTTCAAGCGGTAGAGAATACATCATACTCCATCTTCCCAACCAACCAAGCAGTACATTCCTTCCTCGACTCAACCCCCAAATCCCAATCAATGCCTACGTTATTCCACTTCTGGAAATACACCCCGACCATCAAGTCGCCCTTCAATTCCCACAAATACACATGCTCCATGAGCCGGGGCGGAATCACAAAGACTCAGACAGTTTCATGGACTTACGAACCGAGGCCAAGCCCGACACTGGATGTGAAGGTATCGGTTTCGAAATACAATATTCTTCGAAAGATCAGAAGCAATGATAAGAGTTCGGGGGGAGATATCAATAGACTATTGTACCTTCCTTGGGAAGCGGAGGAAGCGGCGCTGAAGTGAGAGTCGTCTCGCTTGATACGGGCGCGAGGAAGACGTCAGTCTGGTCTTGCTCTAGTCTAGTCTAGTCTAGTCTAGTCTTGCAGAATGGAAGATAAAGTGCTGGGTGAAGAGGAGGCCGCGATGATCATGGGATGAGGAGGAGGAGGAGGAATACGCGCTTAAGCATGAGAGCTGGCCTCTGAAAGAGCGTCGACGGATGTAAGGCTGCCATCTCATTAACATAGAATGTTGAGAATTGGTGGGATGTTTATGGTTGTTGGGGAGGCAGGAGGGTGTTTATTTAGTATACTCCCTCGTTAGCTGGCTAGCACATATGCTTATGTCTGGGACTGTGCACGCTTAGAGGGAGGTCGTTTGGGAAAGACAGAGGTCACAGAGCTGTGCTTGAAGATTGATGAATGAGTTTCCACTGGCTTGGAAGAAATAAACTCAAAGGAAGCATAATATTGTACACTACGGTGTATATTATCTTAGATAATATGAGCTGGCTTATGTATGCATCTAGGCCTATGAAAAGTTACCACATCATGATCACTGCGGGAATTTGGACACCAATCAAGGCCAGGGTTACTTTTCACTGCAAGACGATCCTGTGAGCAAATTTATGGAGTTGGTGGCGTTGAGCCAATAGCTCTGTCCAATAATTGATTTGACATGAGCTATGAAAAACAAAAAAGAAGCTTTAAAGAGGGTGCGTGGTTTATGGTTTGGGTGGTGGGATCTTTGAATAGTGAAAGTTAGGTAGTCGTCAGCCATGACATATGAGACTTCCCAGTCTCGCTGGCACATAACTTGCAGTCATTTACAGAGAGTCTCAAATTCTCTTTCTTTTTCTGTTTCTCTTTCTCTTTCTCTGTTTGCCCGTATCTACGCCGCCAAGCAGCATGTTTTGAGCTGCGGATCTATCGCGGGATTGGGATGTTGTCATTGTGTTGTAACCAACAGTTATCAATGAATCGGTGGATACTCGCTTGGTCAAAACCCCTGTGCTTCAATATGCAGTGTGGATGCTGCATGCACAGACAGATATCCAGGCTTTACACTGTTGCTCACTTGGTTCAGTTCGACTTGGTCTAACATTCAATGTTGAGTGCTTGGTCATTGATTCAGTCATGGTTCGTTTCTTCCTTGCAAACTTGCTAATAATTTAATACCGTTAGTTGCGTTCTACATTCGTTGCTACTCATGCCGTGCTTCGCTGGGCAATCAATGCATCGCAGACACTGTATCCACCAATACATAGAATCAGAGGCTGGTCTATTCATGATAAAATTTGTAAGTACAACTTATGTTGTACACAGAATGTGATTATATTTTCGTATCATAGCCGTTCAGGTTGTTACAAGCCGTTCAAGAAAAGTAGATGCATTTTCAATCCAACTTCAGAATGCAATGCGCCGCTGACTTATGCCCAGGTTGTCACCAACAATCACCAACTTCCTTATGCCAACTTATTCACTCTGACGCTCTCACACAGTTAGACATAAGTCAATCATTAAGTGCTATGGCCAAAATTAGTATGGACATCGCGTGCGAATGGGTTCCAATGTAGATGATTCGAAACAGCGATTCATTCATCTATCAAGGAATGAAGCGGTGCTTGGTTGCGAGAAGGATGTGATGCCACAAGCCGAATGCCATCACGCACAACAATAACTTTACCTCTTTAGCACACTACTCGACACAACTCCGCAGATGCTTTCCTATGGAGAACGACTGTGTAGATAATTTCATGAGAGGCAGTAAGCCCGGGCCAAACAGAATGGGTTTAATATCATCGCAATCGATTTTGAAAAGGTAGAATTGAGAATGCTCAAACGTGGGTGACTTTTTAGGAAATGATAGAGTCACAAATCACGATATTGAGCATACCGAAGCAGAGGAGGAGCTAATGCCGCTGTGAGTTAGTCTTTCAATGTGGTCAATCAAAACATGATATATTGTGCTAACGAGAGCCTGAAATTGTACAGGGGAAAAGGCATGTGAAATATAAGTTGCGCCATTCCTCATTCATGCTACTGTAGCACTAGAACTAAAATTGTCTGCTCTTAGACCCGGATTGCATCTCCCTCAATTAACTAAGCATCGTCGCTGCCATCGGAAAATTACAACGCAGGATGAATCAAAGAAAGCAAACCGCTGAAGATACTCGAAAACAATCTGGTCATCTTATTCTGAAACCGATGGTGATGCTTCATCAGATACAGTGATCCAACCAACTTCTCCATCCTGCTGCATCTTGTCGGGTCCACTTCCACCGCGGCTCAATGATTGTTGAAGACCGCTCATGGCTTCGTGATGCATCAACCCTTGAGGATCTCTGTGATTCGTGTCGGGCATTGGACTTGGATTCTGTCCTGTGACGACTTTTTCTATGGGAAAATGTTTGCTGCGGCCTTCTGCTACACGTTTTGGTGGTCTTGCTACTTGCCCCTTTTGCGTCAAGGTCTCCGGTGACTGGTCTCCATGAGCCTGGCTGCTATCTGCAATGGCTAGTTGTTGGGCCTTCTTCCTAACATCACTCCTGTGTCTCTCATCAGCTGGCTGTTGTGGAGGGTTTCGCGACATGGAATTCGATTTTCGTAACACCGAAGTACCAGAAAGTTCCTGCGTGGTGATCAAATTGCTTGTTATACCATCCTGATAATTGTGTTTATCCATTGGTCCCCCAGGATTGTGCACATTAGCCATTTCATCCAGATTGGATACCTGATGCTCACTGTGTTCTCTCGCTTTTTGGCTGTTCAAATGTGATCCATATCTGGTCAAGTAGACATCTTTCTGATAGAGACGGAGCTGATTTTGTGGGTCTGAGTCCAAGAAATTCCTTGTTTGCACGAGTGCATGTTTTTTACCGCCTTCAGATGGCATGGCTTTATATATCTGGATGGATATTCGCAACCATGAGTTTGGCGGCGGAACTACATCAGAAATTTCGCGACCAGGTACAACGGCAAAGGAAAATCTATAGGTCTCGTCGGTGAGAATTGAGTCGCATTTGAGTTGCAGGGCATGTTCGAATAGTTTCTGATAATGGTATTGTCTATCCTGCCAAGTTTCTTCGTCTTCGCCCCAAGTGTGGAACTGAAACCCATTCTTATTAGCCATCTCGCTGAACATGATACTTAAAGCATGAGACAATCGGGATGCTAATTTCACAGCTTTTCCGCGTATATGCTCATTTTTGAACAGTGCTGTTTCCATACGAGCTTTGTAAACGGCTAAGTCGAGCCATCGAAGTTGATCCCATCCACCTTTGAAATAGATCAGCATGCATCTGAGCGATTTAATGCGGATATATACCTGATTTTAATACTATGTCTTCATATAGCTCTTGCTTTTCTGAACCCTTTGACTCAAATATAGGATAGCCTGAAAGGAAAATCCATTTCTTGAGAGCAGTGACAGCCAGCAACATAATGACAGCAGACACACCATATCGTCTTACAAAATCTATCAAGCAAGTTCTCGCATCTGATTCTTGGTTAGGAGACTCAAAAGCTGCGGTGACGAGTTGCTCCAGATCCCCCATGAGATCTTTCGGAAGTCGTAATGTCTTGTAGGAATCCGACGTCTGGACCATAGCTTTCAACTCGAATTGTATCTCGTTCATGAATCGTTCAACTCTCATGATCTGGAGAGGCTTCGGCGGCATGTCAATCGATAATGCAACATTAGTTTTTTCATGGAGCTTCTCAGTCAGAGCATAGATTTCCTGGTTCTTCTCGCGGAGTTTTTGCTCCAGCGGGCCTCTGCCTGCGTTTTGGAATTCGTCAGATGTCGCTTGGCGGATCGAATTGTTTGCTTTCAGATCTTTGTTTTCTTGCTCGAGCTGATTTATTTTTCGATATAGATCTCTCATGTCTGCATAATGCTGCTGTTGCATCACGTCGAGAGTGTGACGCAATTGCATCGTGTGCTGCGAACTCAAATTTCCACTGCCTTTCTGGTGATGATGTGGCTCTGAGACTGTACGATTGTCCATTCGTTCAACCGCCGCTGTGGGAAGATTCTGACCAGAGAAGCTGTTCTCCCGGAGGTTTGCAATTGTTTCCGATCTCGAATTAGTTCTGTCTTGGCGAGGCTGCTTGTCCTTGATGCTATTTTGTGTGGGATTTATCTGATCAATTGTCGAACCATGCTGCGCTTTCTTGCCCGCATCTGTTAGGGCCCACTGGAAAGTCAACAAGGTTGCACGATGGTGTCTCAGAAGCAAGCCCATGCCATACCTGATTAAGACGAGGTCGTTTGCGTTGATTTGTTTCTTTCTCTGAGCTGCTTTCTTCTTCCAAGCTGCTTTCTTCTTCCGAGCTGCTTTTGTCAACGTCATCTGAGGCTTCTGGTCGTACTTGTATTGCCGGTGAGAAAACCGATAAGTTTGATACTGCCTTCTGTTTAGATGGCGCCTGTAAATTTGATTGCTCATTTGATCCCAGTTTCTCAGAATTTTCCCGATGTTCTTTTTCATACTTTTGCAGGACAGGTTTGAGCTTCTTTCGAAAATCCGCTGAAGGGTTTTGTAGGCACTTTGTGCCTCGTTCGAGAATTACAGAGACTTTCTCGTCATTCTCATGTCCTTTTGCTTTCAGAGGCCGACCGTTTTCATCTCTTGCGCGGAAGCTCGATACCAAAATTTGCAGTCTTGATTTAATTGCAACCCAACTGCGTTTTGCTCCGACTTCCGCCACTTTATCCTCAATGGTATCTTCGTAGCTTACTCCCGATTGAATGCAGAAGTCGAGCCAGGCAAACAAAACCACTTCTTCATCCAGTTGCCAGTACATTTTGGCTGAATGAGTCTGTATCACAGGATTGTCCAAGTTCAAGAAGAAATCAGAAAGAAGAAAGTTTTGCACCAATTGTCGAATGTCAAGTAGCTGATTGTAAATTAATGTGGATTTGCAAAGCGAGAAAAGTGTAGGAAAGTTCTAGTTGACTTGTGTTGAGAACGACTTTGTCGTTTCGCGCGTGGAGGGAAAAAAATAACTCTAAGACATTTAGTAACTTGGGTTTCTCCTGTTGTCATAAGATTGACCAATCATATTCTTGAATTAGGTGTGATATCCTCTTATCGTTGGGCATTGTATAAATTCACTGTTTGATATGTTTTGGCTTCTGCACGTCAACTTCAGCTTCAACTTCAGCTTCAACCTCAGCTTCAACCTCAGCTTCAACTTCGACTAGAACTTCCACAACTGAACATCATTCTTCTTCCGTAATACCAAAAAAACACAAGTCAACATCTCGTTGGATCTCTCTTTCTATATACTCAAGTCAACCAGATTTGCATAGCTTCTGCAGCTCTCATCGTGCCTCGTCCTGTGAATAACATCATGGCAAATCAAAAGTTTGTGCTTGGTGTGGATTTTGGAACCACTTTTTCGTCAGTGTCCTACTACATTTGCCCTAAATCTGGACCGCGAAAAGCACTACCCAAAGAGGTCATGACCATTAAAAACTGGCCATGGGATGGAGCTACCGGCGATAGAACTCAGGTACCTACAGAACTGGTAAGTTTGCATCTACAAGTTTGTAAGTCTAATGCTGGTTTTCGTAATTACTGATTTTTCTCATTCACAGTGGTATTCTACTGAACCTGTTCAGCGAATCCCTTCTCACCCTGAGAGCGAAGATGATCATCTCGAAGAGATGGTTTACCGGCAAAAAAGCAACGAGCACCCATTCGCGAGCCAGTCACAGCAAGTTAAAACTATGCAAAACGACACAGATCAAAACGATGATGATGAAGATATGGAGATCATCGAATCCGCTGATCTTTTCTTCGGATATGAAGTCTTCCAAAAGAAATACATGGAAAATTCAGCAAGAGATCCCAAGACCTTGGCCAAGCGGTTCAAGTTGTGCCTCGTCGATGCAAAGTACACAGAGCAAGAGCGCGTATATTTGACCGAATTGCTTCAATATCTCAGAGCCCATGGAATCATTCGGAAGTTCGGCTGTAAAACCGCATCAGATGAGCGAGATGTCTTGGATATTATTACAGACTTTCTGGTCAAGCTTTTGGAGCATACTAAGAGTGAATTAAGCAGGCTGCATGGCTTTTCCGACAATTCCCAAGTCGAGTTTGCGATAACTGTGCCAACCGCTTGGAGTCCTGGAGCATCTCGTATTCTTCAAACAGCTCTACAAACAGCTGCAAAGGCAGTGAAGTTTGGCAAGATCGCAGAAAAAGAAAGCATAACTCCATACATTATCTCCGAGCCAGAGGCCGCTGCTACTTATATGTTGGCAGGGAATAATGATGTGCTGGTATGTTTTATGTGTCGTTGTGACATTTCATCTCTAACATAGTTCTGGTTACTAGCCCAATGAATGCTTCGTAATCGCGGACTGTGGAGGTGGTACGGTTGACATGACAACATATGGCATCAGTAACTCTTATCCGCTTCGTTTGACTAAGGAGATGGTAGAGCCAGGTGGTAAGAAATATTAGGGTTCATGAATCTCTGTTGAGATGCAGCTGATCAGATCTTAGGCGATAATTGCGGATCCAGTTTTCTTAATGAAAACTACCGAAACCTGGTCATGGAAAGACTTGCAACAGAAAATTATCTCTTCAGATCTGAAAGTTTGGAGATGATCGTCAATCGTCTTTTACACGATTTTGAAACTGAGCACAAAAGACGCATCGACTCAACTCTCCCGGTTGGCCAGAAATTCAAAGTTTTCGTGCCGGGTCTAAGAGCAAGTGAAAAGAAAAGATTCACACAGAACATTTTGTGGATCCATAAGTATGTAGCTTAAGGTGCTCTCCAACTTCCGTGTATCTCTACTAATTGCAGTCTCTTGAAAGCCAAGATATCCATCGCATCTGGGATCCGCTTCTCGAGCGAGTCAGGAAGGTACTGGCAGATCAATTGATAGCAGCATTCAAGAGCAACATCAAAATTACAGTATGTGAGAATGTCATTCGCATATATCGCAAACTAACTATCGCTTCAGAAAGTTTTCTTGTTGGGCGGATTTGGGATATCACCTGCCCTGATATCCTACATACAAAACTACCTTAGAGAAACTTCCCAAAAATTGGGTTACGATATCATTCTCAAATCAGGCAACAATGATCAAAAATACTCGTAAGTAGTTCTGCCCTTAGAGAGACTCCCCCGAGTATGCTCACGTTAGATAGTGTAACGGCAGTGTCTACTGGAGCCGTTCTTGCTGCACTCAACAAGCACAGGGGCCCCGCTCGCATTGCACAATCAAGCTTCGGCTTCTTGCGAGCTGAGCTATTTAATCCGCGATTCACAGGCCATAGAGATGGAAAGATTGAGAAATGCGACATAGACGGCGAGGAATATGTGGACACTATCAAGTATTTCATGAAGAAGGTATTGAAGGAGTCTTACTTATAGAATTTCTAATTAACAATCGCAGGGAGAGTTAGTATCTGCTCGTCACTTCATTGAGCCACTCCTCTCGACGCACACGTTCCCCATAGACGCAGAGGCTTTCATCTGTGAAGAGCTCCTGTACATCTCCGATACCGCTGCTAAATCACACTATGGTCCCTCTCACGTGCTCAATAAAGGTACGTGTTGTTATGCCTGGTCGAAGCATTGTTTCTAATTTTGTCTCCATTCAGATGCGCAGCTTGCTGGAAGTATTCGAGTGGACATGACATACCTGCGGGATCAAAGACGGCTCGAGCCAACTATCTCACCATGTGGAGGGCAGAATCATTACAAGATCGACCTGGAGCTTCATGCAGCCGTGGAGGGTAAGGAACTGAGATACTTTGTGAAATATCCTGCAGGGAAAGAAGGTCGAGTGAAGGTGTCTGATCAGATGTCCATCGCTGCCGCTTTCTTGCCTGGAACCGGTTGAATTGGAGGTGAATGACATGATCAGAAGGCAGTGACCTATAATTAAGATTCAAAGTAGCCTTTCTTATGTGAAGCTTTTCACTTGGCATTCAGGCGTTCGGGGAGCACTAAGTTTATGGTTTTTTTTATGGAAAGGATACAAGTTGTTAAGTACTCGGATTTCCGGAGACTAACCGTCGGGTGGAACTGGGATGGATTTCGTTTATATAGCCGAAATTTTAGTTATTCCCATGTACTTGGAATAATTCACATCAATGAAACAACCGTTTGATTGGAACTTCTGGAATGTCAATGTCAACGAAGGTGAATCGTAGGGTGGAACGGTTCCCCGCACTTTTACCCCCACGCACAGCCCAATGATGGGCGTGACTGAAGAAATCCCTCCCTTGTTCGGGAACCTCAATACGAGCGAGGAGACGTGTTGTCCATAAACTTAGTGAATACAAATGCATTGGAGCAGCAAATGTCATGTATAAGATGTACTATTCATCATGGTATGCATTATGCCTTCTGATGCCTCTTTCACTGGCATGATGTGAAGGACCAGACTATCAAAACCTGCCGTGTGATACACTATTTCCCGCTCCTGTAGGTGAACGAATGCTCAGCACTTATTTAACTTTTATCTCATCACAACTGCTTTGAATAGCGACGCCAATAAAGTATTTACCATCTTGTTCTTGCCATTACCCAGCCAATACTAATTCAATTAATTCACAATGGGAAAATTACCTCAGAGCCTCAGTAAATAAGTCATCAATCGCACCGGCTAGGATCTACAAACAAGAGGGTAATTTTTTGGAAACTGGGGGGCGATCATGGTAAGAAGACACTAATAATTCGTGCCGGAGGACTGACTTGTCGCTCTTGAGTTTGACGAGAACATCGCCGGAAGGTTCGTGACTGTACCACACTACTAATGCGACAACAGATCGGTAAGAGAGGGATTTGCCTCTAACGCTTCCCACAACCAAAAATGGAGCGGCATGCGTAGGGAATGATTTCTTGCGTGGCGCTTTCAAGTATTTGACGGTGTATATTCTAGGGAAAGATCGAGGATGGTCGGCAATTGGTCAGAAAGTACTGGGATTAATTCAAACCAAACCAAAACCCGCAGTATCAATATCATCTGTCTGGGTCAACTGCACCGCATTCCATCAAACAGCAACGGACGCGCATACACCGGATACTTTAGCAGCTCCAGTTCACCACTTAATCGAATATGGTACAGCGGTGCCTGAACACTCCAGCTATCGACCATTGATCCTCGCGAGGGCTCCTCACTCATTGACGAAAACAGGTATCTAGACAATAATAAATCACCACCAGGATCATGGTACTCTAATTTCACCATAGCAAATGGAACGGCTGTCACCACCGACGGCGCGAAACGCGATCGGGTAGTATGGCCAGGTGATATGTCAATCGCAATACCAGGGATCGCAGTCTCAACTTACGATATGCTGGCTGTGAGGAACGCGCTGGATACACTATTCGATCACCAGTATACGGATGGATCGCTTCATATGCTGGGCCGCCTATTAATCGGGGAGCTTTCAGTGATACTTATCATCTGCATACTCTGCTGGGTGTGTATAATTATGTTTTGTACTCTGGGGACCTTGAGTGGTTGCGGATGAGGTGGCCGGTGTATCTGAAAGCGTTGAAGGTTAGTATGGATAAAGTGGATGATTGGATAAAGTGGATGATTACTGTAAGATGCCATATACAGTTTAGTTCCTTAGTTGCGGCTCTACGCACAACGCAAATGGGTTCATCTGTACTCGAATAAAAGTTAACAACAGCAATTAATCACTTAATTACACGCCTATTGCGCCCCACTATTCAACCCCTTGATGATGGCAGAAAGGACGAAGCGACAGATAAATGATATCAACGGCCGGTTTACTAGTCGCGGGGGACCACAGCTTCTTGGAACTGTAATTGAAGGAGATGTCTATTTTGACTATGCAAATCCAGGAGGTCAGTTTACAATATTTGTAGAAAAATTGCGATATTGATATCCGTCTCTTCGAGCGAGAATCTGGCTGATATTGTGCTATAGCTTCAAACGAGAATAACTCCCCTGATACTTTCAAACGCTGCCTTCGATCTTTGGCTTACCCCGAAATGGGTTATCGACGTTACGATACTAAACGCGCTCACGTAAATACATGCGATTGGATTACTCGTCATCAATCTTACACTACTTGGCTGAAGGAAGGTTCTGGAATTCTTTGGATCAAGGGAAAGCCAGGGTCAGGGAAATCGACATTGATGGAATTCCTCCTTCGCGATTTCGAGAGACAATCTTTCTATCAAAAATCAATTCAACTCTCATTCTTTCTGCATGGGCGCGGTACCAAGTTACAGAAAAGCCGGCTTGGCATGTTTCGATCTCTCTTACACCAATTGCTGTTGCGTGTACCAGCTACTGGAGCTGCATTTCAACGTTTGTTCGAAGAGAAACTTTATAGCCAAGGAGAGCCTGGAAAGGATTGGGACTGGCATATAAATGAGATCTATGACTTTTTTATATCCGCTGTTAAGGAAGCTGCGATAACACAATCCGTCAATATATTTGTTGATGCATTAGATGAAGCTGACGATGGTACGGACGATCGAGGTACAAGCCACCAGATTGTGAATGATTTTCACGAGATAAACGATATATTATGTTATAAAAAGCTTCGTTCTACTATATGCTTTTCGTGTCGCCACTTTCCGGTAATAACAACGAATCAGAGATGGGAGATCTGGGTTGAGAAGGAAAACTATGAAGATATATCGACCTATATTCGTGACAAGCTTGATTATAAACTTTCACAAGCTGAAGTCGAAAACCATCATTTGATGGAATGGCAAGATACCATAATCGCAAGGGCTCAAGGAGTGTTTCAATGGGCGGCACTTGTGGTTGATATGGTTGTTCGATATCACAATGACGGCATGTCGCCTAGAAAGATAAGAGAAATGTTAGTAGAGGTTCCGGAGAAACTGGGTGATGTTTATAAGCATATTTTAGGGGTGATTGAGAGAAAGTATCATCAGCAAACTTTACGACTTCTGCGATGGGTATATCTTGCTGAGCGTCCTTTAACTGTAACGGAGATATGCTTTGCTATGAATTTACCGGATACAGAGATATTCAACTCAGACTTCTCTCTCGAAGAATTGGAATTGCCAGCGTATGATACGATGATGAAACGAGTTCGCAGCCTCTCTGGCGGCCTTATAGAAATCAAACGACACGAGGAACAAGAAATCCTCCAATTTATCCACCAATCTGTCAATGACTTCCTGTTGCGAGATGGCCTTGAATTCCTGGATACAATGTCTCGTGGTAACTTTATCGGACTAGGTCATCATCAGTTATCGGTTATTTGTGCGAACTATATAGGAATGCTCAAAGCCGACTATTCGAAGCTTGATAGAGAAGCTATTCCGAAACAGCTTCCATTCGTGGATTATGCCGTCAAATTTTGGTATTTACATGCCGAAAAAGCGGAAACATTCAGGGTTCCACAAGATTATCTTCTGAAATTCATTCAATATCATCCACATGCTCTTGAGCATTGGATCTGGGTTTATAAAACCATCGACCCAGATGACTATTCTGGACGGCAGCCTAATTACAATTCTACTATACTTCATATCGCCGCGAGTGCAAATCTTTTGAGCGTTGTGAATAGTTTGATAGAAAATAGCCAACAACTCGAGTTGATAGATGACGCTGGAAATCGACCACTGCATTATGCATCTCGTTGGGGCCATGTACAAGTTGTCAAAACTTTACTTGATGCAGGGGTATTGATTGATGAAGAGAACAAGAGTAAATGCACAGCACTCGAGCGAGCAGCAGCTAATGGCCATCAGGAAGTGGTCAGGATGCTACTTACGAAGGGTGCAAATGTTAACAAGCAAACTGGTATTACTGGCAATGCCTTATATGGAGCTGTTCTCAAAGGCAGTAGAGCTGTAGTACGAATGTTACTAGATCACAAAGCCGATGTTAACGCTCAAGGCGGAGAATACGGTAATGCTCTTCAAGCTGCAGCAGCTGAAGGTCATCAACCGATTGTACAGCTACTTCTTGATCACAAAGCCGATGTTAACGCTCAAGGCGGAAAATACAGCACTGCTCTTCAAGCTGCAGCATATAAAGGTGATCAACTGACTATACAGCTACTTCTTAACTACAAAGCCGATGTTAACGCCCAAGGCGGAATACACGGTACTGCTCTTCAAGCTGCAGCAGCTGAAGGTTATCAACCAATTGTACAGCTACTTCTTAACTGCAAGGCCGATGTTAACGCCCAAGGCGGAATATACGGTAATGCTCTTCAAGCTACAGCAGCTGAAGGTCATCAACCGATTGTACAGCTACTTCTTGATCACAATGCCGATGTTAACGCTCAAGGCGGAGAATACAGCACTGCTCTTCAAGCTGCAGCAGCTCAAAGTCATCAACCGATTATACAGCTACTTCTTGACTACAAAGCCGATGTTAACGCCCAAGGCGGAACATACGGTACTGCTCTTCAAGCTGCAGCAGCTGAAGGTCATCAACCGATTGTACAGCTACTTCTTAACTGCAAGGCCGATATTAACGCCCAAGGCGGAAGATACGGTAATGCTCTTCAAGCTGCAGCATATAGAGGTGATCAACCGACTGTACAGCTACTTCTTAACTACAAAGCCGATGTTAACGCCCAAGACGGATATTACGGTAATGCTCTTCAAGCTGCAGCATATAGAGGTGATCAACCGACTGTACAGCTACTTCTTAACTACAAAGCCGATGTTAACGCCCAAGACGGATATTACGGTAATGCTCTTCAAGC